>PNEQ01001981.1:10522-26017 GCA_003012365.1 Medauroidea extradentata | reverse complement strand
GAAAATTGTATAATTCCTTCAAAGAATTTACTACCTTTTTAATTTCACACATTTGTCCTTCAGACCAACTACAAATATAATTTTTGTTCTTTGTATTACATCCCTTAAACGTTAGTTTGATTTCAGCAAAATAAACTCATATTGGGAGATAGATATTGAGTGGAAAACATACGAACAGTTTCCTTTACTTCTCTATTCTTCTTGTTTTACTGTTGTAATGGTCACATACAATGTACCTATTTGTTTATTACACCAGTAAAATGGTGAACTTATAACGCTGCCATCAAAAATTCACGAAAATTACACTTAAACAAATTAATGATAGAAACAGCAAACCTAGCAATAACATTGCTTTTTCAAACCCAATTGAGATATAATTTTTGGCAATTACTGTAGGACTAATAAAATGTCACACACAAATAGTTTTTGCCTGGATTTTCTTAAACTGCTTTATTGCACAGACGCAAGAGCTTGTTTGTTTCCCTATAACAGCTTACTAACTGATGCAGAAAAATAACCACCACTCACCTACGATATTGACAAATAAATAGTGTATGCGGAGGTTACGTAACGGACATACATCACATACTACATTTGACAGGGCAGGAGACACAGGACAGGAGTACCCAGAGAAAATCAGCCCAACAGAAATGTACGCCACATTTCCCAAGTGTGAAACATCAAGACTGACCCTGCAAGGAATGGAACCTCGATAGCCATGGCGGGAAGTTAGCAGTCTAACCACTACAATATTGCATCTTTACGTGATGTCGACAGCCACTTCTGTTGTCAACCCCAGACCAAATAACATGCCACAATAAGTTTTTGTAATTTACAAGACAGAAGCAATTGGCAGAAATGTGTTATATAATGTGCTATTTTTACACACTATTTCATGTTTCTTGGTATGTTTGCAGGTGTTACAAGATAATAATATCTTGAAAACATTACCTGCGAGTATCGTAAGTGGCATCATAATGTCAATATTCATGACTCCGTTCGACGTAGTCACAACACGCATGTACAATCAAGGTTTGTAGTCTTGTCTAACTAAAAGTATATACGTTTTAAATTTACACAGTTTTTGTTACCAAGTCTTTAAATATCAAGGCTGAAATAATTAACATTATATGTTCTATACTGGCCTATAGTTGAGAATTTTAAAAATTTGTACAGATAAATATTTTAAACAGTTCCAGCAAAATTATGTTTCAGAACACGGCTTGGATTTCCACAAAACCAGAACAAACACAAATGCTAATATAACAATTTAATTCATAAATAAAAGACTAATTTTATTATTACTAGAGTATAAACGTTAACAAAGTGTAATACTGTGTTTAATTTTGTTAAGGGTTGGATGCAGAGGGGCGGGGACTGCTGTACAGGGGTGTCACTGACTGTTTTGTGAAGATCTGGCGCACAGAGGGAATCTACGGCTTCTACAAGGGCTTCGTTCCAAGCTATGCTCGCGTTGGACCACACACCGTGCTGTGTTTTGTCTTCTGGGACGTACTCAAAGATTTCGAGAAGAAGATCCTTCACACAAGTACAACACTGGCAAATATATGGCCAAGCACCGACAGCTGACGTGTCACTCGTCATACTGTCTGAAAGTGTCTGTGTTATACGGGACAGGCCACGGAAATTATCTCATTGCCTACCTGGTGTGACCAACAAGGGAGAAAATCAAATGTGTAAAATGATGGTCAAGTTAAATATTACAAAAATTGTCGGATGCACTTCTTGCCCACGATATATTTATATCATACACGAAACCAACATGGTGTTTTGCTGTCTGTATTTTGCACAGACTGTAAATGCTTATAAAACTTTAAGTTTGCTATAACGCATTGGTGACACACTTATTTTTTTACAATAATATAACAATATCACGCAACTTAACCTCACTACTAAAGACAATGATGACAGAACATAGCTAACTGATACAATTATATCGAAGGGTGCAATTAAAGTATGGAGGAATAACTAAGTCTGTCTCACAACAGTGTATAACCTCCCAACCAAACTTATAGTCACCCCTTGACCAGGGTTACCTCACACATGTGAAAGCGTGAATGTTGGCTTTTATTGACACTTTGTCCTAGAATTCCACGTACAAAGGTAGGTACATAGTAGTGCTTAACATTTAATTGAAAGTGAAATTTTAAAGTTGAAACCAGTACCTCAGGCAGACAGACAAAGACAAGGAAAAGGCTAGGGTCTGTAGTACGGAACCATCGCAGCACTTGCTTGGAGTGATCTCGGGAAAACTCTGAAAATGCAATATCAGGATGGCCAGACTGTGAACTGAACCAGTATTCACAGTAGACCAATGTTTTGCCAAAGCATCTCCTGTTCTGTTCCACAAATCCGTTAAAGGGAAACCAACCGACTACAAAGAGAAAGCAAATGAAGGATATTCAGACTACAAAGAGAAAGCTGTTCCTATCTTTCTCTACTTCAGACCGCACTGGAGAACAATCTGACACTTTGTGATGTGCAAAGGGATGAGACGTTTTGATCTAAATTAAGTACAGCACTGCAAGTCAGTCCAGTTTCCTCTACAGTTGAGTGTCTGACATCACTGTATTACGTCACTTCATTTACAAACACAAGAGCGCTGCCTTGATAGGTTGCCACGTTCTGTGCAGTGTACCAGTTTTACTAAAAATAATAAACACGTTCCCAGAGAGAGTTTGTTTATGAACAGCATTTGAAAATTGTTACCCACCTCACAAGTTAACATTTTAAATTTCCATTGATGGGTATCTTGGGAAAGTGAAAGAAGGCTCAAATATGCAAATTCAGAACCAGTTTTAGCTGAAATTTTTTAAACAGAAACATTTTGGTTATGTTGAGGTGAGTCATTGACGAGAAGACTGCAGGACAGAAGAGCACTTTGCTCGTAGAGGCCACGTATGATGACTGAGCATGAGCAGGTCTTTGTGCTCACACGTTCATAGAACAGCAGACAGGCAGAACCCTTAACTGGACCAAGCTATCCTAGAACTTATTTCCTAGGCACACGTCATACCCCCTGGACATTAACTTACTGGCAGATGAACTGCCACTTTGTCCAACTAGCATCTAGGGGTGCTCCTTCACTTCCCGTGAAGTCCAACATACAACCACATCCCCTACACGATAATAGTGAAGGACAGCTACGTTGCATGCAGTAATAGTTGACATGCTGCGAGCATTTAAATACTACCCAATAAAAAAGTTCACGTCTGGATGTCACACTGATTGGTTTGCAATTGATGGAATGTTAACAATAACAATGCACCAACATTAGCCCTAACTTAGTAGAACATTATTTTCTTACAATATAGTCAGGGGCAGGGAAGGTGAGGGGGAAAGGGGAGCGAGAGAAAAAGAACTACATGTACACAGAAAATATATGATTAACATAATGTTGGTGAGTACCGTCTGTTATTTTTTTATTAACATTCAGTGTATATTTTTCTCTCTGTTTAAATAGTAGAAATTCTGAAATAAATTACGAAAGGTTGGCTTGCCAAAGTTAGTTTTCCTCTGGAATCCAGCTGAAAATACATAAGTTATCTTTATTTTAATATGGGATTACATGTTCAAATATTCAGGTATTATTATTATTTCCCTGAATACAACTCTTATGCCTAAATAAATATCAATCTTCCCATCAGATAAACACACTTATTAAAATATTCATTGCAACAGATCAGCTTTGAGAAAAATTAAAGACTATTTCCAGTAAAAATTTGTATGGACATGCACAGCATTAAGGGCACGGTTAACATCAGTTTTCAGTGTCTTTATTTATTTTTATATGTGTACCAGATAAAATTTGCACTTTACGGTTTTAAGTACGCCACTAAAGCCAATTGACATACCAAACCAACAAAATTCACAACGTATAACAATGCTGTAGACTACGATTTGACATATATAAAACCAAAAAATAAAATAATTTTGTATTTAATAAAAATGCTGAATTTTGAAATGAAAATTTAAAAAATATCAAAAAATTTTTTAGAAATATGAAAAAAAATGGATATTTTAGTTTTTATATATGTCAAATCATAACCTTCAACATTGTTATATAGTGTGAATTTTTTCTGTTTGGTATGTCAGTTGGTTTTAGTGGCGTAATTAAAACCGTAAAGTGCAAATTTTGATGTCTACGACTTATTGTGCAAAAACTATGAGAGATACCAAAATTTCCTAAGAGGAAGATTTAGTCACAATTTATGTCTAAAATAAGGAAAAAAATATATGGAACAAAAATAAAAATAAATACAAAGACGTTGAAAACTGAGGTGAACCGCGCCTTTAAAGAGACTCGTTACGATAACAACGAAAATGTATACTTATTTACTGTACTTAAATAAACAGCTATTTTGTAATCCATTGTCAATATTCCCGAAATTATGTATAAATAATCTTGTAACGTCCAAAGTCTTTAAAAAGCCTTTTGTTGCTGCAAAATGTTATCACTGTATTATGCGGAGCACGCAAGGATCAAAGAATGAATTTTAAGGGGGTGTAATTAAAATTATTTCAATGTTTTTCACCTACTTATTTAAAACCTTGAACTATTTGTTTGAATGAACACTTCTGGCCACTGCATTGTAAGACAAGAACTGTTTAAAAAAATGAAGATATTGACAGTAGTAAATTGTTATATGCAACAATGCTTGCTGCACACAAAGAAAAACTACAATGAATATACATCTAGGAAACTTGTTCATCCTTACCAAACCAGAAATAATTAATCTTTGGATATTCCCTCTTACACATTAGCGAAAAACTTGAAACATTTTCCCGTATTGAGAATTAAATTATTTAATAGGTTGTCCGTGGAGACACAGTCATTACCATTTAATGTTTTCAAAGTTTAAGTAAAACACTGGTTAATTTTACATCCTTTTCATGATATTAATGAATACTTTGCCTTGGATATCATTTTTAAATTTTAAATGTTATTTTAATCCTGTTATAATCTTTTAAGAATTTTAGATTATTATTCTTTTGTTTGTTGTGTATGTATTGCATCTGACATCATTGCTATTTTTTAATTTAATTGTTCTTGATATTGACAATGTATTTCTTGTTTGTAATGTTTTATTGTTGTATGTTATTGTATTTATTGTTGTTTTGTATTTATATTCTGAAACTGACAATGTCTATTGCATGCCATTATGCTGAACGACAGAATAAAATAAATAAATAAAATAAATATGTAGTTGTGTAGTCTTGCCCTCTTAGCAATGAGTGTTTCCCTCAATTACTGCTCATGTAGTAATAGAAAAAGGAGGGGGGGGGGGGGCGCTACACTAATATAACACTACACGTGGCTTGACTTAGCTGCCCATAATAAGGCAAGTAGAGTACTGGGTGGTCTGACTGTCTGAACAATTACTTGTGAATGAGGCATGCAAGTAATGAAAAAAAAGGAAGTTACATATTGTAAACCACTTACATAAATTTGTTGATAATTGTTTTTGTAAACAGCCTAATTTTGAAAGCATATTTTGTAATTTTGTTCCTTTGAAAAATTAATCAAAGATATGTGACGATTTTATGACGTAAGTTCTGATATATAATTTAAAAAATAAATTCTCACAGACAGTATAAATAGGATCCTTAACATAATGTACATTACTCTCGATTTTCTGAGCTTGACTGTAGCAACCTTGCAGCAAAACTTTTCACAGGTATGCAAAAAATTAGAAAACAGGATTCAAAAATTAATTAAAAAAAATAAATCAATTTTTTGCATTTATTGTGGTCTTAAATGATTATTGTAGGTTTTTTTTACTGTACTACCTCACATAAGTTCTAAGAACATCTTCAAACGCACCTCGCTGGCTTCTGCCTGCCCCTTCCATAAAACTGTCCACTCCTTTAAGGTCGTTCACTCACTACAGGCTCACCATATGCAAGCAGTAACTTATCACCTATAATTTCTCGTGCACTCACAATTTACATACAGTGTCTGCAATGGTGGGTGGAGTAGTCAAAGGGTACGTAAAATTGAGGAGCTGATCTCAGAAAAAAAATTCAATGTAATTTAAAATTTTTATGCCAAATAATTTTACAATCTTATAAATTACCAGGCTGGAAAAAAAGGGAATACAGGACTCAGAAAAATAGTGCCCTACTCAATATTTATTATTTTTCTGGCCGAAAAAGAGTTGATAAGCACCATACTGTGCTAAAATTTTAGTTGTACAATGCCTTCCTTCAATGTAAACTTATAAAACACAAATTATTTCCCAGTAAATTACCAGTTTGGTACAAAAAAAAGCAAATCCAGCTTGCTAACAAGACGCTAATGCAATTCACGCTAGCTAAATGTCACGTAGCACTCTACTACTCATCAGTTAGAATTTAATGTTGGCAAATCCTTTTTTCAATTACGTAGGCCTAATTATTATGTTGTAGTTACATACTGCTGTAAAAACATTTTTTAAGTGTTTCATTATCACCTACTAATAAAGGGCCCTAACGTGTCTTATTTCCAATATGTTTACCTTACGTATTTATCAGTCTGACACGTCAGCTGAGTGTGTACAAACAGGAATCCACTGTAATATTAGGTACTACCTCTATGGAAACCACAATGTAATTGCAATCACAACTGTTCTAAAAACTACAATGAAGTTCTTTTATAAAGAACTTCAGTGTAAAGTACATGATTCTCTAGTTCTTCCATGTTCATCGTAATGAGATTTTACTGTAATAGTAATCTTACACAAAATATAATATCAATAATACAACTAGAACTGTGTGGGGTTCATTAGGTATTTACCTGCAGTTTCATTATAGCAGTCTTGCCTACAAAAAGAAATATTAACTCTAATAACTACAGAATTAAAATTTTATTATTATACACATGCATTCTTTTGATATACACTTCTCTCCTTATCAATACTGTAATGCAACAGATCTTTGGAACTATAAAACAGAGAAGCAATCAGGTTCCAAAAACTGAATGTAGTACAATGGATACAGTGACCCAACAACTTGAAAGACTCTGTAATCTCTGTGTGCAAACACTATGGTGGCCACTCTAGTGTACATGCGTGACGATGCCCTAGCATCATGACAGCTCACTACTGCTGGCCATCTTGTGCTGTGGATACTCTCTTCTCCTGCGCTCTCTTCTGCTGCTCCAGGTAGTTCATGAAGGAGTCACGCTCCTTCTGTTCCTCCAGCTCTTCCTCGGTGAACTGTCGCACATTCTCCTCTCCCTCCTCGTCCTCGCTGCTCTCGTTGGCCGGGTGTTTCAGGTAAATGTCCGCTATCTCCCGGCCGGCTGGCATCTGCGTGATCAGAGGCACAGCGTCCCCCTTACCCTCCTCTCCTTTCGAGCGCCTCAACTCGTCCTGCCGCCTCTTCTTCAGCTCTGCCTCCTTCTCTAGCTTCATACGCTCCCACTCCACACGATAGTCTTTCTCGTACTCCTCCGCAGCGTCCCGCACCGCGCTCAGGAACTCCTGCACGCCTGCACCAGTCAGGGCAGACACGCCCACACACCGCAGGCCACTGTAAAACTCGTCAAGCGCCAAGGACATGGAGTGGGTCAGGTTTGACCGATACGAAGACTCAGAGTTGAGGGCCTCTTGGAAAGATTCAAAGTCACGCATCCATTCCACTGCATACTTATGGTCCACAACGTCTACCTACACAACACATGTCATACCTTTTACCCCTATACACACAAACATGAAGAGCTGCAACTTAAGCATTCTAACAGGTTTCATGCTTAGTGTCTGGAATGGTATCATATCGGTTTTGTACAGCTACTACAAATTATGATGCTATAATCATATTACAAGGAAATGCACTAAACCTACCGGTGTGGTAATTTTCTATAATAATCAGTTATTGCAATGCATACATCATCAAATGACAACACTTAAACACTACTCAATATCAATGAAATACATTCACCTTATCAATTTAGGTAAAAAGGTATTTGACATTTTTCCATACAACAATAACTTAGCACAGATAATATCAAAACTATCAACATAATATAGAAAGGTGAATCCACGTTCAAGCATTTTGAACACAAGAGAGACTTTAGCAAACACAAACATTCACGTGGAGAAAATTTCTTGTTACGAACAGCCACACACGCCCCTGTTGTTCGTGATTGGTCAGTTTCCACATTTGTGGTACAAGGCATGGTTGTTTTGCCAGTCCACAGATCACAGAATACTGTCTTTGTTAAATCTGCTTGATGATGAACTTCTTATGAACGGCCCATTATGAAATTTAATATTTAATTAGTGTAGTTGGGTAGAGAACTGGGGAAAAAAATAGTACATACTGTGACGCACATGACCTTAAATTCTAACCTAAGTGAAAGTTGAATTAAGTAACTAGTATTAATTAAATAGTGAGGGTTTCGCCTTGTCAACCTATGTGTTTGTCCACGAACCAACCTCCAAATCATATGAGCTACTGTGCAACAGCATGCTCACATCTGATTTTTTAAAATTAAATGGACCAGTGTGTCGCTGGCCTTGATATGTGAAAGGTCCTTCAAATATAGGTTGCCCAGTAACTTCAGACCACTACTTGGTGAGATGTATGTAGCGAGCGTTTCACTGTGTGTGTGACTGGTTTGTGGTAATAACATGCAATAAGCCAAGAAGCAAGAGCAACTAACACACATAAAGAGAGGGACTGTCAGTATGTTTATTTGTAATTCACTTATTTGTGTAATTTATTGTTTGACTTGTGTGTGGCTTTAGTTTAGTTCACTGGCGGGCTTAATTTAAGAGTGATTAATTATTTATTATGAAGTAAATTGGTTAGACCATTTGCAGTTTAATTGACAGTAAGTAAGTCACTAGAGCTCCCACAAACTATATAATTGCATTGGAATATGCTGGTTAGGGATTTGTCTTTTAAATAAATGTAGCAAACTATCTTGATGCAGAGGCATATCAGTAGAATGTTGTTCAAGAGTAATGCAAATAGGACTGTGGATTTTGGACTCATGTTGCATCAGTCTGGAAGCCTGTAGTTTCACTAAAATGTGATAATTTTATGGTTGATATTTTTTTGATTACTAAAATTTTTTGTCATAACTATATGTTGTTGGTACTCATTTTACTCAACTTTTTGTTTGCTGTATTTTTTCTAAGTAACTTTTTGACATAATTTTTGATCAGGCCAAGTAATTCATGAATTTCGGTTATATGGAAGGACAGGATGCTTGAAGGCGACATCATGGCGCCGGGCTAGTATTTGTTGAAGAGAACAATCTGGTTTTCCCTCAGGAATGTGTGACGTAGAGATGGTTGGGTTTTGTTGCTCCCCCACCCTTCTGTACGTCATGTCTGAGCACCATAATACTTTTATTTGTGCGTGGCACATTTTGGCGTTTATTTACGACCCAAATAGCTAATTTTGGAGTG
Source organism: Medauroidea extradentata (assembly GCA_003012365.1). Taxonomy (NCBI): domain Eukaryota; kingdom Metazoa; phylum Arthropoda; class Insecta; order Phasmatodea; family Phasmatidae; genus Medauroidea; species Medauroidea extradentata. The sequence goes on along the minus strand of PNEQ01001981.1, from coordinate 16,598 downwards.
TTTAAAACTGTGGGAGTTGATTGTCATTTTATATAAATGTGTAGTTTTTAATTTTATGCAGTGTGCTTGGTTATAATACTATTTGTAATTAAAAGAGGCCCGGAAGTCTGTGATACTGTTGGCCACACTGGCCGTAGGAGCGTGATAGTGTCGACCATTTTATTTTTGGGTTTTTTTTTTATCGTTTGCCGAAGGTGTAGGACGTGCGTAGCACGTCCGCAGGAGAAAAACCTGGACTCGGGCGCCGACGCGCATGCCGGCGAGCTGAGCCGTCTATAGTTAAATCGCCTTAAAGTGAAATACTTTCACACCACGTGGATTTTACCAGTCGCGTTTTCTGTATTTTACTGTGGTTGAATTTAGCAGTTTGGACTTGCAACCACCAGAACGGAATTTGTTGTGATGACCAACAGTAACAATGAGTATTGAGGCCTCTTTGTGGTATGATGTAAGATGAGTAGACTCTGTTGTGGTAGGCATACTCAGATATTGCTCACGCACCTTCAAGTCACCTCAGAAACCCACCAGTGTTAAAAACGTTTTGGTATTATCTCAGCCACGTGGTAAATTTGTTGCACGGCCTATTGTTTGTAACGTGCCAAAAAGGATTTAAGTAAAATTCACAGATACAATGTGCGGTGTTCTTTGTGAAAATATTTCCTCCACCTTCCAACTCCACATTCGAACCCACGAACTTTGAACCCCTGAGTCTCGTGTCTCCGAAGAGCTAGGCCTAACACTGGAACTAAGGTGTTGACTGCTCTTTTATTGCAAGATTAATGGTGGACAGTACCATTACAATACAAACTGTTAGATTTGCCTGTTCTCAGGTACAGTATTCAACAATTTCAGGTATAGGACTTTCAAATGTCACCGCAACATCTCTCCTACAGGCTTACTGCCAATTTAAACAACAGTAATCACATTAAATGTACTTGATATGTAGTGTACTAATCCAATATGCTATTGGTACAGATATAACCAGTTTTCTTTGCATCAACAGATAAAATCTTTAGTAAGATACGGTTTCGCATTGATCACATGCGCAGCTATCTCGATTACAAAAAATTGGTTGTTTCGTGGCTGTTATGAAAATACAAGCTAAAGTGACAGTAAGTTGTTTGAATTCTATAAAAATAACCCAAATACAATGAATAAGGGTTAAAATCACTTGAGACATCTTGTAAGTTAAATATGTTAATGTCTGTGTAACAATTAACTTGATACAAATTTCAGTCTTGCTGTGCAGAAACAATTTGGTACAAGGTGTCACAAGAGTGTCTGAGCTTCAGCTCAGTTTTTGCATTTGTGACAACAATTCACAAATAAAAGGTTAATATAGAAACTATATGTAGTACATAATTTAAGACAGACATTTCATTCACTTAATTAACATACGTCAAAACATATTTCTTGTAAACTACGTCAGTCGTGTTATGCAGAGTATACTTAATAAATTAATCACTAGTGACAATACTGTATACTACTTATTAATTAGTATGAAAAATGTCTGTACTCGCATGGATTTACAGGTGATAAAATACCTATACATAGGTCTAATAAATGAAGTAACAAGGGTTGGTTGACATAAACGATCACAATACCCTTTGGGATTTAACCTACAGTCATGAAAAAAAAAGCAGTTATATCCTACCTACAGCAAGTGGGTTCGAACATGGTAACTTACACACTTGAATAGAACGTGACTGTTAAGTTAATCCAGCAACAATAACATAAAAGCTCAAACAAGGGAGTACATAGTGAGGTTAAAACAACCCTAACAGCAATGAGACAACAAATCGTACATTTTCAATACAATTTGTTAGGTTATACAAACTTATTGCATTCACAGTATATTCCATTGGCTACGTAGTTATTTATTGCACACACAAGCTGCAAAGAACCCAAAAAGGCAGATCTAATAGGGATATAGGTTAATGTGAGTGAGTGATATACATGTGTGTGTGTGTGTGTGTGTGTGTGTGTGCGTGTGTGTCTATATATATATATATATATATATATATATATATATATATATATATATATATATATATATATATATATATATAGGCGATAGGCGGTTCAGAATAAAGTGAGGACTCGGAAAAGGCCCACGAAAGAGCTATTTTCAGACGATTCGTATATTTCCGCACGTAACGGCTAATGACAGGAAATGTAACCTCTCTGGACACGTCACTTGATGTTTGCTATTGTAAGATAAATTGTGCAGTCAGTAGAAATCTATATAGTTTGATAAAAAATGTTTATAAATTATATCAGATTCAATTATGTCAATTTTGGTTGACTCTGTTTCAGTATTGTTGTATACTTAAATAAGAAAATACACGGAACTATACTGCGTAACTTCGCTGCCAACCATACAAGCAGTATAGTTAACGTTGAATTATACACATTAACAACTAGTGATATTTTTCAAAGGTTAAATTTTTAGTGCTCATTTTATCCAGAACGATATATATATATATATGAAACTGTGCATTGTATAAGGTGGATACTAGAGTATCAGGGCATCGTACTCTGAATGCAAATTTGATGAATGGGAACTCGCATTGGGCCATCTGCGTACCCTGAAGAATGACATGATATGAGGCCCTATGATGGAGAAGCGCCAGAATGAGAGAGGCGGGAAAATGAGAGAGAGATCTCCGAGAAACCTGCCAGCCAGCGACATTGCCCGACACAATTCCCACATGCGAAAATCCGGAGACAGACCCTACCAGGGAACAAACCCGGGTCGCCTAGGTAGAAGAAGAGTGATCTGACCACTAGGCTGCCACCACCTCATTGAGAGGGCACTGCGTAGAGCATGTACGAGGATGGCCTCGTGTGCCTAGACGAAACTGACAAGTCAAGTAGGTTGACCGGCCGACAGTGAAACAACAAAGATGCACAGCAGAGCTGGAACATGACATCCTGGCAACGTCAGAGAGGGTGGCTTTTAACTGGGCGGGTAGAAGATTGGTGAGAGACACACAGGTACACGTGTATTTGGAAGGAAGGCCAGACAACAAATGATACACCTGCCCTGTCCAACTGCCTCTCCTCAAGAGAGCTCATACTGTACTGCCTGCCACCCGAGCTATATATAGGTCAGCAGAACAGTTAGGGGCAGTATTTCCACATTGTTAATTATTTCCTATCAGCAGAGTAGCGATTGAGAAAACTATCACATTATGAACCCTGTTTGAAGTATCGTTGTGTAGTTCAGCATTTCAGAAGGGTTATTCCATACTGCATTGCATTTATCTTTTTTTCTTCATAACGTCTATTTCAAAGGATGTATGAACCTTCATTGGAACACAGGGCATCAACAAAAACCAAGTTTTTTGCAATTTCTGCAACCTCAATATCTTCATTTTGTGGTGAGAAAAATCTGAAAAGAAAAAATAAAGTGACTTAATTATGTATGTGGGTGACTACAGCTATCACAAGAGTAAGAGAAACCTCGCCATGTGGATTTCAAAAAGTAAATAAAACGATCAACAATGCCCTGTCAACATGCTGTGTATATTCTGACATGCATTGCTTCTTCCATGTTAAGTACAAAATTTAAAAAATGCATTCAATAAAGCGTTTAGTATTTTGACAAAATGCCAGAAAAACATGGGAATTGGTACGTGTATGCAGTGGTGATGGTAGCTCAAACTATGTGCAAACAAATTTATTTGTCTTCAAACACTTAACAATCCTAGGTTACAGTAAGTTAGTCTGAAATATCTAAAATTAGTATGCACATTATATCTTCCTTCAATTCCAAAACACTAACAGCAAATCCTAATGAATTTCAGTGGTTTTTGGGTGGGAACAGTTTAAAAAAAAAAAAAAAAAAAAAAAAAAAAAAAAAAAAAAAAAAAAAAAAAAAAAAAAAAAAAAAAAAAAAAAAAAAAAAAAAAAAAAAAAAAAAAAAAAAAAAAAAAAAAAAAAAAAAAATCATTTCTATGCGGTATTGCAAAATAAAAAAGAACAAATGGGTTATATTTTACTACCAATTTACTGGTAATAAATGGTTAAATTAAAAAACCTTATTTTTCATATTGTGATACCAGTTTCAAACAATAAATTTCCAAGAGATACCTTACTGATAATTAAACCTATTCAGATTTACATCACATGCTGAAAATTATTAGTGTCCGTTTGCTACAGTACACAAGTATTTGGCAGTAAAACACGGCACCTTTGTTTCACTCTACGAGTAAATATGAATCATATTTTTATGCTTGGCTTGGTGGTTAAGAGCTCCTGTTTGGTTGGCCAGGAGTACCGGGTTCGACTCCAGGCCAGGGAGGAAAATTTATAACTTAGTTACCTCCTCTGGCTCATGATTGGGTGTTGTGTTGTCCCCTCGTCCCCATACTGCGGAAGACCGTGGCGAACCACCGCAGTATCATCCTTGCCTACTTGCACCACAGGAGTTACCCCTGAGGTTCAAACCAACTCCCCGGCTGAAATCTCATCACCATCACGTAAATGTACCATTGCATTACGTCAGCATTACAAATGGAATGATACTACATGAAACCACCTTCGCTTTGACAGTGTCTACATAACATTTCATCAAGGAAAAACAGCACACAATGAAATTTGACCTTATCAACTTACCTAATACCACTGTTACCCATTCAATTCCAATTGTTTCCACAAGCATTAGGTATTCCAATACCGGACGTTGCACATATATTTATTCACTGACAGAATTTTAAACTAACATATTTTAAAATAAAACCCAATAGGACAGTTGAAACAACTGAACACTATTGCTAATCAACACTTCACACATATTAAATCTTTGATGGTTGGTAAGAAGGTCACAAGTCATGAAAATATAATTAGACTTGTGCTCTATTTCAGTTCACTGAAGGCGGCAAGACAGTAAACCTACGTGTCAATGAAATGATATATGTACCCTATTAAACATCTACAAAATGTTGCAAGAAATGTACAAGTCTCAATGGTAAGTAATTAGACATAAGTCCTTCCTACAGAACACTAAAGAAATAACCATTCACTAATTTGTGTAGCAGTATTTCACACAGCAATGCCCGTACTTCCTGCATTCTTAATCTCTTTCTTGCCAATCTAATTTCAATAGATTTAGCCTAATAAACAACTAGCGCTGGTACTAGAGACGCGACGAGTTGCAGCACCACATATTAATTAATACTTCTGTAACCTAACAAAAACAATGTTGGAGTGAGCGTAGGCTACATAAATTATTTACTTTTTAAGTAACCTAAACTAACTTTCACAGGGTATGCTAAGTGATTATAACAAAATATTTCTCTCAAAATCATGTTTAATACAAAGTTTTAACCAACCATCCACCGAAAATGCGTAGAGTAAAATTGTTTACAATTGTCTAGAAAAAACTTGTTTTTTTCCTTATAGTAATTACCTAAGAGTGGCATTGCTCCCTATCAACATTGCCTTAAATTCTTTGTTTACATTTCTAATATCGAGAAATAAAACTGAGCAAAATTTTTTGTTTTGTTTTACAAAATGTGCAGATATATTTCTGGATGATATGTTTCAATACTACCCCGACATCTTACCACAAGTTCACAAAGTAATTTCTAAGGCAAATTTAAGGGTGTTTAATAACTTGCATCACTAATTTTGAAATGTTTTAACCCAACACTTGACCGCCACCCTACAGTGTTTTAATATGATGTCGAGGAAGTACTGAAACGTGGCTATTGAGAATAAACGAGATGTCTTGCAGTCCTACAGCCTCAATGACGTACTATTTTCATGACTTTTGAAACAACACACGCACAGAAACAGCAAATGTTGTTAAAACGAAAACAAGTTGTACTGGTGAATAATGTGTGTGTGTTGGTATCACTGATTCAAAATGTTTTTAATAATAATAATAATAATTCACTCGCAAATGGGCTTCCGCCCGGTGGCAAGTCACCTGCTCCCTCTTAGTTCCCCAGCATTTCCAATGCTATTCTGAACCCACCAACACTCCCCTTCATCACCACGTCCTCACTCAGAACATTCCAATCCCTTACAGTCCTCACAAGCATAGACTGTCTCCCCCTCTCGGTCCTCC
>PNEQ01001980.1:14027-44141 GCA_003012365.1 Medauroidea extradentata | reverse complement strand
ACACACACAGACACACACAGAGACACAGAGACACACAGACACACAGAGACACACACACAGACACAGCTACTCGTACTTATCTTTGCTTAGCTTGCTACAGCTCATATTTTACTGCTTAGGCCTTGAGCTTTTTGAGATAAACAGCAAGGGCGCGAATGGGAGGACGCATTGGCATTACTGTCTCCTGTGTCAGTGCATTTGCTGTTCTAAATTATTCACCTTCATGCTCACATAGTCTGCATTACGTGCTTTTATCTTTTAGTTTAATGGCAATTTCAACATTTACTGTATACTACTTATAAATTACAATTTAACCCACTAAATGTCCTGTAAACTTGAGCAAGAAGCAGTAAATCCTTGCGGGCTGGCCATTGCGTTGTTAAAGTATTGTACACACTGTTAGGAAGAGTGTTGGAGCAAGGGTAAGCCACCTTTTTTTTGTCTTGGAACGAGTCTGTTTGGACAGCTGAAAGGGAAAAAAGAAAAATAAAAAGAAAGAAAAAACCGCATGGTGGGCCGTGTGTGAAAACGAGTGTGTCTAAGCTTTAGCATTGCTTTTCAGGGAACTGTCTGTCTAGATTTGGTAGCGTTCAAACGTAAGTCAGACACGTTTCCCATTGGCACACTGCCAGAATAAAATCACAAACCTGTGACCTTGCTTAAAGTTAATGCAAATGCATGCACCCACTTGTGTTACTACTGAAGATTGGCTTTGAAATTTATTTTGTGCCACAGCTAAGCACAGTTCATGACAAGACTGCAAAAATAAACTACTGATGTTGGCATAGCTCATTTTTGCTGCAAAACACACTACATGTCCAACAGACAAGTGAACAATTACAAGCTGATTTTACCTTTCTTGGGGAAGTGCACAAATTATTTGAGGTGTGCCACAGTGTGAAAGGATACGTGTATTCAGCTGTGTGAACAAAGCCAGTAATTGTCTTAAAAATTTGCTGAGAAATAGTTCTTTTTCCTCCAAGTTTCATAACAAAAAATATTATTGATGTGATTGCTCTGGTTTATGAACAGTAAACATTTGAAAATCACTGCATTACACTCAGCTATAATACGTTGAAACGACTGTACTCCTTGTCGGGAATAGAATTATCATGAGAGCACGCGAGCATTAAAAAAATGCTACACTCGTCAAACCGATTATTACATGTACTACGCTAAAGGTAACACGACATTCACCTCAAGTCTGTCTTTATATGCCGGCGAGTTGTGTTTACATATTTCAGTAATACATTTTTATTTTATGATGCACGGCGATCCTGCTGCATGATGCACAGTAGCGTATTCTGAAGGAACAGTTAAAGACTGTCTCCATCTTAGTCTTGCTGTCTTCCACCACATTTTTTCGACTGCGTACCTAGATCCCTGATGTTCATTCGCCGCACGGCAGCCGCCACCAAGAACATCACGAGGAAGGATCTTGGCTGTCGCATTTTTCTGTAACTCTGCCTATATACGCCTCAATATGGCACTATTGCTCACGCTCGTTAGAATTTTTTGGAAACTAAGTTACTATTGCTTGTCTGGTATCAATTTCTTCAGAAAAATTATGCCTTTACAGTAAATGAAATCATTATTACTTTCTTGAAAATTGTCCATTTTATGTCGGTGACAATTTAACACGAACTTGGACAAAAAAATTTGTAAGGGGTACAATTCGGGTGGTTCGAAAACTACGACAACAGCGCAACTACGACAAATTTATCGGAAACCGTGGCTTGTCGTAGTAGCGAGGCTCGACTGTAGCTCGCATACAAATTGGTAGGATAAAATGTTCAGTGCTTCTAGATTAGTCTCTTGTAATTTTGTAAAAATATGCTGATTCTTACAGTGTTTTTATCAGTACATAACATTTCAAATTAAATTTAGTAACTTTGACAAGAAATTATTAATTTCCTTCACAGTGTCAGAGATGGAAATTTTTTTATCCTATCCAATTTTTCTAGGGAAACTTTTTTTCCCATCCTGAAATTTCCCAACCCAAAACTTATGTTTCTACACATTCCTGAATAAGTACTTGTCTATGTAAAATAAAATATTTCTGTAGTATTGAGAAATGCACCTGTGTGTATCCTCTCGTAATATGAGATATCTTTGCTGATTTGTGTTCTTGCAACCCCTTGCCACACTAGATCCTGCACAACATTTTTGCGCGTTTCTGCAGGTACAGGAAATTATTGATAACTGCAAATATTCACTTGGCTCTGTTACGGAATGCTTTGGGAAGAATTGCAGCTTTTTACTGTTATATTATGCTTAACTAGCAAAATATTTTTGAATTATAGGTTTTATTTTAGGTAGTTAAAACCTTTCTGGACTGTTAGTATAGAGGCATTGCATTAACTGCTTCATTTTTTTTGGTTTCATTAAATGTAAATGGTAGATTGCATGGTTTTGAAAAAATACTTATTGGTAACATTCATGTGAAGTAATTTTGTGATACACATTTACTTGGGCTTAAAATAATAATTTTTTTCAAGAGTTGTAGAAAGTCTTACCCAAGGCATAAAGTTCGAAGAGGACTATTTCAGGAAGTGCATTCATTACTAATATCAGATACTTGTTGATATACATGATTTCAAACACAGCTAGTTAATTAATTATGGTACTACTGTGATTATTTAGAGACATTTAAATTATTTTACTTGTGTTTCTGGTATTTATCACAGATATATAGGGTTCATAGAGACGTACCGAGACCCAGCAGGTGTGAGGGGCGAATGGCAAGGCTTCGTGGCAATGGTGAACAAGCCCATGTCAGAGAAGTTTTCAAAACTAGTGGAAAAGGCTGAGGATTTGCTGCAGTTGCTACCATGGGCCAAAACTTTTGAAAAAGACAAGTTCTTGCAGCCAGATTTCACATCGCTTGATGTGATGTGTTTTGCAGGTAGTGGCATTCCTGCTGGCATCAACATCCCCAATTGTGAGTATAATTTATTTTGTAGCTTATGTTTAATTTTTTCTTCTCAAGAGATTGCACCATTTAGTTAAGGTAAATTTGTTTTACCAAGTGAGGTGACGCAACAGTAACATATTAGATTTACGTTTGGGAAAATCCGTGTTTGATTCTCGGTTCTGGAAATCTTGACTTAGTTTGTGTGGTTTCTCAAAATTGTTATATGTGAATGCTGAAATTATTCTTTAACATATGCCATAGCAGATTCCACTTCCAATTTCTGTTGTAAAAGCTTGTGTGTAACCTTCTTTTATGACTTTGCCATTGAGCTGTAAAACCCACTTTAAGAAAATTTACTATTTCTATTAATATTATTACTGTCCATTAAGGTGTAACGAGAAAGTGTGTGTTCAACCTTCCCTCACTACCCCTGGCACCCTCGGCACACCAACACTGTCGTGATCAAATATATGCATTGCATTTGGTGGACACAAATGAGTGGTGGGTGGGAAAGTGAGGTGCAAGCCACATTTTGCAGATTGTGATGTAGCCGTTGTTAGGCGGTCCACCCATTACTTAGGCCTTTGTTGTTTCCTGTTTATTTTGTTTATTTCCTTATGTTTGATTTATTGAATTTGCTATTATCTATTAAATTATCTTAAGGTATTGTTGACAGGAGTTTGGTAAGGTATTGTTTGCCATTTTATCTGTATCAGTTTTGAAATTGTTAAATTTTATATGTATTTAATTTGGTTTGTTTAGGCTGAGGCAACTTGGTGTTTTAATTAAAATTTAATATTGTAATTTGCAGCTTAACTGTTATTGTATTGTAACTCAGGGCTGGGTGTATTGTTGTCAAGTATAGTTGGATGACACAGGTGTGCCTAATCAGTTCCAGGAGTCGCTAAATTTAGATTTTAACTGTTTTTCTAATACTTTTACTCTTCACAAAGTGCACCTGCGCCGCCGCTCGTTGAGTGTGCGAGAGAGACGGTAATATGTTTGCGCGGGCTGGCTTGAGCCAATCGAAGGACATGCAATTCAAATTTGTTTAAAATTATGTGGTAAATTATTAGTTAATTATGGTTTTCAAAGCTATGTTTTCACTTTACAGGTTGTTTAGATGTATAAAGTTTGTAATTTGTTATTATATTTAATTTAGTATTAATTTTTCGTTACGTTTTTACCTTGGTTCGCTGGGTGGCTGCTGGAGGCGCTGCAAGGAGAGAGCAAGCTAGGCGGGGTCGGCCATCTTCGACTGTACTTGTTGTTTGAGCGTGGTGAGAGATGGTGGTGCGGGACATGTTGACTTGGAGTGATAGAGGTGGTGGAACAGCCATGGGAACTTATTAGTTTTCATCATTTTCATTTATTTTTCTTCCTGTTTGTGTTCTGTGACATAATAATGTGAAGTTAATTTTTTTAGTTTTTTCGGCATTTGTCAGACTGTTCTCTCCCGGCAGGGTAGGTTTCTAAGTTTTTGGGAATTATGTGAAGTAGAAATTTAAGTTTTGTAACGAAACTGTCTGCTGCAGGATTTTAAGTTAATTAATAAAAACAGTCACGTCAACAAGCTGTAAGTTATTTATGTAGAATACAGCAAAACCACTATATGATCACAACTGGCCACGTGAGAGGTTAAGTCAACATTAATGTAGCTTCAGTTAGCGCCAGACGCGTTACATTTTTGGTGCCGTGACCAGGATACTTTGTTGACGGCGAAATAATTGCGTTCATTTAGTTAACGCCAAACGCATTACACCGCCGGTGGCATTACCCTTCACCTCCATACGTGTTGCATGTACACGGGGGTGATCGAGGAAGCATGGTTTCACGTGAGCAGCCAGTTCCTTCTTCTCCGTAACATACTGGAATGTATGTGGATGCTTTGTCACTGTTATAGTAGTGGAGACTCAGCCATGCTGGTGCACTTACCTGAATTTCTCCCCCCATTTAGTATGTTTTAGCTGTGGAGTATAGATTTTTATCTAACAACTGTGGCATCTTGTTTCATTCCTGATCTTTTTACTAAACAGTGGAATCACGTCACTAAGAGAGTTCGCAACAGCACAAAAATTGTCGTAATTACGAGTTGTCGTAAGAACCGAATGTTTATGTAAACAAACAATTTTCTAGGTTATTGATAGGGCTACGAAAAATTTGCGGGTTCAATGATCTGCAAGCTAGAATCCAATGACCTATGCATACTCAAGCCTTGTCTATTTTTTCATTGTCTGCTGTCTGAATGAGTAGCAGGTGATGGACAAATGGTAGGGCTTCGGTATACACGGGATAGTGGATTCTAGCATGTTGGCCATTGAACTCGTGAAATATTCCTAGCCCTAGTTATTGACATATGTGGAATAGTAATAGTAACAGTACAGTTTACCTTGGACAGTATCTCTGCTGTTAAAAAACAAGACTGCCAAAAACGATATGCATATGTTTATTAGGCGTAACATTCAATAATTTTATTTATTTGTTGATCTCCATTAGCTTTTTGTTACCATTTTCACTCACTACAGCATGGCAAAACGTAAAGTAAACAAAACAAAAATGGACGTCTAGCGAGGCGGCAACTAAAACGAACAGCACTGCCAGTTCAGTTGTGATTTGCTGAAATGAACAACGCTGCACCAATAAGATCTTATGATTGGACTAACAAAAGGCATGCTCGGCTGTTCCACCCACGTCAAGTATTCAAAGCGACAATAACGGTTTTTAATGTAAAATGAAGGAAGAGGCCGCTAGGCTATCAGTATGTACAAAAGACAGAAGCACAAGTACTCACGTTTTAGTACTTGACAGATACACACAAATAGGATGACACATAATCGCAGAAGCATGTATCGCAACGTTTCGCTGCTTAGAGCAGCTTCCTCGGGCGAAGAGACATGGCTGACTGCGGTGTGGTTGCTGATGCACCGATGCTGTTGCACCTAGCGGCCAATGGTTGAACTGATGTGAGGCGGAAGATTCAAAAGCGTCAAGTAGAAGAGGATAATGAGGATATACGGGTACAGTGGTTGTGGGAAGCTGAATGACTGGGGAAGTTATCTTATATTGAGACCTGGTGGTTGCCTGGATTTAGTGATATATTGATGAGCTAGTTCCCATCGTCTGAGTTTAGAGCTTTTGCCAGCTAACACTCAGCCACAACAGCTTCCGTTTCATAGATAAACACTACCTCCAGATCAAGGGCACTGCCATGGGTACCCACATGGCCCTCTCCTATGCCAACCTGTTCATGGGCAGACTAGAAGACAACTTCCTCAGTCACCAGCCCAACCAACTGTACTGCTGGATGAGATATATTGGGGACATCTTCATGATATGGATCTCAACAGAAGATCAGCTAACCGACTTCCTAAACAGCTTGAATACCTACAGTCCACTTAACTTCACATGGTCATTTTCCAAGACACATGCAGTTTTCATAGATGTCGAGTTGACACTACACAATGGCATCATTCACACCTCAGTACACACAAAACCAACAAACAACCTCCAATACCTTCATTTCAACAGCTGTCACCCATACCATGCCAAAAAGTCACTACCTTACAGCCTTGCCACCAGAGCCAATCGCATATGTTCAACTCGCAGTAACCTTAACAAACAGTGCCAACAAATAGCCAAAGCTTTCACAGACAGAGTTTACTCTGAACCCCTGGTCCAAAAACAAATTCAACGAGCCACCTCCAATACCAGCAACACTACCAAAGCCAAAAATACACAAATCCCCTTGGTGGTACCATATCATGAAGGCCTAGGCAAACTCAGACCCATTCTCAACTCAGGCTACAAAATCTTATCCTCCTCACCACAAACCCAAAACCTTCTTTCAAAACCACCCAGGCTAGTTTTCAGACGACCACCTAACCTCCGCAACAAACTAGTACGTCCCAAACTCCCACCTTCTACAGCTACCAACACTATTACCAATCTCAAAGGTTCTCATCCCTGCAATAGCTCATGTTGTGGCACCTGTGCCATCCACTAGCCCTCTACATCATTCAGAAGCATGCAAACCAACCACATTTACCCCATCCAAGGAAGTTACAATTGTGGTACCAAGAAATTGATCTACTAGCTACAGTGTTCACACTGTGATGCTGAATGTATTGGCCTCACCACCAACACTCTGAGACAGAGAATGAATGGCCACAGAGCAGACACCAGACAAGCTGTAGCAAGTAAATACACCAACCCACAGGATAAACCAGTTGCTGCCCATGCAGCCCATCATATCAAAGACTTAGACTCTTGCTGCAGCACTAGAGTGGTGAGGGCTCTGCCACCTACAATCAATAGCTCTGAACTCAGACGATGGGAACTAGCTCATCAATATATCACTAAATCCAGGCAACCTCCAGGTCTCAATATAAGATAACATCCCCAGTCATTCAGCTTCCCACAACCACTGTACCCGTATATCCTCATTATCCTCTTCTACTTGATGCTTTTGAATCTCCCGCCTCACATCAGTTCAACCATTAGCCGCTAGGTGAATCAGCATCGGTGCATCAGCAACCACACCGCAGTCAGTCATGTCTCTTCGCCCGAGAAAGCTGCTCTAAGTCAAATAAAACAATACTTTAAGTTTGGTAAGCTATCTACAGTGGAATCCCGTTACTACGAGGGTTCGTAACAGCATAAAAAATTGTCATAGTTAAGAGTTGTCGTAAGAACCGAATGTTTATATAAACAATTTTCTAGGTTATTGACGTATGTGGGATAGGCATAATAACAGTACAGTTTACCTTGTCTAGTGTCTCTGCTGTTATAAAACAAGACGACCAAAAACGATAGGCATGTGTTTATTAGGCGTAACATTCAATAATTTTATTTATTTTATGATTTTCATTAGCTTTTTGTTACCATGTTACTATTTTCACTCGCTACAGCACGGCAAAACGTAAGGACAGGTAAACAAAACAAAATGGAAGTCTAGCGAGGCGGGGGAGGTGGCAACTAAAACGTACAGCACTGACAGCTCACATGTGGTTGGCTGCAACGAAAAACGCTGCACCAATAAGATATTATGAATGCAGTAACAAAAGATGCGCGGCTGTTGCATATTACCTACTATCTGAAGCAAAGATGTTGTGAAGTAGCGAAGTCAAAGCAACGATAACAGTTTTTTTAGTACGAATACAGTTTACTTATCCATTCCAACATAAATTACGCTAAAATGTAAAACCTATCTTTAAGAAATAATAACACGTAACGTATAAAAACACGACATAAGAAATTTATGAACTTACTCGTGTTACGCTGGGTACTTTGTAAAGCTTTCAACTCCAGGCGTTCAAAAAGAGATCCAAATGAAGTTTCCTTTTCATGCGTTGCCATGATTGGGCAAATCTAACGTGTTCTACAAACAACTAGGTTAAGTTACGTAAACGTAACTTTTTGAATTGACTTCTTGCTGTATAACACACACACACACAACAAAAAAAAATATAGTGAATTTGAAACTGATTCTGCAATGCCGTTCATTATAATAATACCAAAATGACACAAGCGATGCTGTGTACTCAGTCCACGTGCCACTTTGGCTTTCATGCTGTACCAAGATGGCGTCAATAACAATCGAGGTCGAGCTAAGATTATTTCTACTACAGGCTAGAAAGATCAATGTTAAAAGTTTGGCACAGGGAAAATTTCTGCCGCTAGGTGCGCTGCGTTTGCATGTGGGGACACGTTAACATTGTGGTAAATGGGAGAAACGCATATATTTTGTTTATAAAATATTGTGCTTAAATTATTGTACGTTATATGTTTATCATTTTCAAATTATAACCTTTTCTCTTTATTTTCAAGCTATTAAGTGCGCCTGTGAGATGTTTTTACGTACGTAAGCAATGAAAAAATATATGCGTGCATTTGTTTACAAGTTCATTGTGGACACATGCTTATAAAGTCGTCTTGTTTTCTTGTACAAAGAAAAACATTGAGAATAGGTACGCTCACTGTCAAACTGTTAATTTTATAGGCATATTTTACTAACGAAAAATATTTCCACAGACGTTAAAAGTTATAGGATGTAAAGAAAATTGTGGTGTACTAACTTAAAATTTTTCGATTAGGTTAGTTTTGGTTAGGGCTAGTGGTTTTACGCTTATGTTTTTACATTTTTCGTTAGGTTACCTTACCCTAACTCAAAATGGAAATCTGCGAACTCTGCTACTTAGTCTAATGTTATGGAAACATAATAATAAGCTATCCTCGCAGTTGGGCTACCGATTCTTAACGTACAACCTTAAACTACACATTTTTCATTTTTCTGAAACCGTTTTATCTGTTTGTCCATATTTTCTTGTTCTTAAACTGTTGAAGTTATGTATAGTACTTTATAAAATATGTTAATGTAAAAATTGACGAGTTCTGTACCCCCACTACTTAGTCGTATATGGGGTCCAGCAGAATGAAATAAATAAGGGGCCTTTTTATGTGTTACAATTCCCATTATGTAGCTGTAGAGAAATAACAGCGAAATGGAGAGCGAAGCTTACGACACTTACAGTGCCTCCAATACAGCAGGACGCTGTCTTGCATTGCGCACCGCTGAAAATGTGTGTTCAATTTTTACACTCGTTTATTTTATGATAACTGTAGTATTGGACTTTAGATACAATGTCCTATGTCCAATTAGAGTGATCGTGAACTCTTCGGACTAGCCAAAATTTGTATCTCCAGATCCCAAACGGCAATGAAATTGGCATTTATTATAATAGAGGACTATTCTAAAAAAGTGTATCAAAAGAAAGCAAATATATCAAATTGGATGAAAGGTTTCTGCTACAAACAAAATTTTAACCATTGTGGCCACTCTATATTACCTTGGAAGCACAGGCAGGCCTTTTCATACTTGTTGAATACATAATTCAATTGAGTTTGTGAAGAAAAAAAATGAGGGTGGGGGGAAAGCTACCATTTGAAGAGATTTGTTATAGACACCACCATACCACACATTGCATAATTGATGTTATTTTCTCTTCCATTTCAGTTAGTTTTTTTTCTAGTCTATCAGTACTTTATTCTACGTCTGGACCTAAGTGCATCACAGTGAAAGCCTAATAAACATAGACATGCAGGGATGTTTTATAGTAAAGCTGGAATCACACGATGTAATTTACAGATTGCGCAGTTCATTGTATGCTATCAGCTGCCAAATAATTGAAATGAAATCTCTCTCCGATTCGCTCCATGTCCACCTTCTACATGGTGCAATTCACAATGCAATGTACACACAATTCTTTCCTTTCCCTCCAAACTATAGTTTGCTGCCTAGGCCTGTCGTATTTAATTGGAATTATTTTAAAAACATATCACCGAGTAAATTGTGTGATGGATGCGAGGATGAGGCAATTGAGAGTCTTACATACATTCACAGCCATAACCTTTGAAGCACTATTGCACAAATGTCTAGTGTGATAGGCGATTTTGCATTGTACAGCACTAGGTATTACTTGTATTCCTCCAATAACCGAAACACACTCTCACATGTCCACTCCATTTTTTGTTTATGTGTACAGTAAAGCCCGCGAAAACTCTACTTGAAATGGCCAATTACATTTCTTGTTTCACACAATTTTCATGGCATTGCACAGAAATAAAGAGCTTGTTCTATGCTCTCAAACTGTGTCATCGCTTGCATCGCATGTGATATTCCGAGAATTTTGTGTCCGACATGCAATGAAATTTTAGCCGATTGCACTGAAATTGCGTGTTTATTGCATTGTGTGATTTACGCTAAAATTTTACGCTCGCAACTGTGCTAAAACCCAGTGGCGAGCAGACTCCTCCCCATTCTCATAATGCCAGTCTTCCAGTCTCTTCCTAAACCTTCTAACCCCCTTCTCAGTCACCAACTCTTCCCCCAGTGCGTTTCACCCCTTTAACTTCCTCACCAGCATTGCTGTCTGACCCTCTTCGTTGTCCTCCACACACTCTGAACCTTTTCACTGTTGTTTCCTTTTTCCTTAAAAGTTCCCCTATTTAGCTTGCAGGCCAAACTGCCCCATCCCCCCTTTCTATTCATAATCCAATACAACCTTACCAGTAGTTCCATTTTCCTCTTGTCCCTCAACGGTTTCCATTCCAATTCCTTCACCATCACACTAGGCCTACAGTTCCTTTCCTCCTCACCAGTCTGATGCTGCCTTTTCCATTTATTCATCGCCCATCTCGCTGGCCTTTTCTTCACCTTCTCCAGCTGTTACGCCTTCACCTTTACGTACAGATCCCACTCTGCGGCAGCATATTCCAATACTGGACAAACCATTGTGAAATCTGCCTTTCTCTTCAGCACACTCCTAAGCAGTACTAAAGACATTCTTCCCCTTCTTAACCACTCTTCTTCTATGAGATTTTAAAATGTTTGTTGCAGTGGGAGTTTACAATTGGAATTTATTGGTTTGTGGACATACACCATTGATCGAGCAATGGAATATGTCCACAAACCATTAAATTCCAACTCTTCTTCTAGTCGAGTTATTGAAAAGAGAGTACGTATAGACGGCGTGTTGTAAAAGGATTTGCAGGTAACTTGGAACAAGAAAATGAGTATTTTGCCAACATTGAACAGAAAATTATTTTTGTGTCATGCTCACCACATGACAATGTGCCTGACAACCAACACTTTCACAAGTGAATAACAAAATAAATAGCTGACATACTGTATAAGCAGCGAACCTCTAAATAAAAAAAGGTTTGTGTAGTACATTTTAGTTCTTCCTGATCCTATTTCATATAAAATTGGGCATACTAATGATATTACAGAATAATTTTCGGTATCAAACCTATATGACAGATTTTATTGTCATATAGCAGCCATTCTTGTCAAATCTGATCAGATATGTCTTAAGCTGCCTTAGAATTGTAAGCAACAAACAAATCTACTCTTGTATGTGAAACCACCGCACAGAACCCACGACTGTTTTAGTGCACTGTTGGGCAATATTTAACACACTCATGGTCTTGCTGTTACCTGTACATTTAACTTTGGATTACTTGCCAGTATGTGGAGCTTTTCATCCACTTCCTTCCAGAGCTGGCCAACAGCAACTGACCAGAGTTAATTCAAACAAAATAGAGCAACAGTCTGTTATTACATCAAATACAGATTATTTCTCAATTTGGATAAATTAATTGGCCAGCTAACTCATCAGATTTGATCATCATGTGTGGTCACTTGCCAAGTTAGCAGTTCACTATAGGCTTTTCAGTCAGATGCATGCTGATCTCGAGAACACAATTTGCAATGATTTCAAAAACATTCCTTTTACTACTGTACATGATAAAGGGTTTTATTAATCACCTGGAGTATCACTACGTTTAAAATAGGGTATATGAGTTGCAAGAGAGTGGAGGGCATTTCAAGCATCATACTCATGAACAAAATTTTGAAATGAAAAAGGCATATGCTTACTCTACATACACTGATACATTTTAGAAATATATCTCACTTTATCTTGCAATTTATGCTTTAGTTGGGATATATAGCACATTACATCTGGGTAGGGGTGTGCGATATGTCAACATGTCGAGGTCGACATCGACATGTAACACATGTCGATGTTTCGACATTTATCTGATAATATTTTCGATATGTCGATGTCGATACGTGTCGAAGTCGACATGTGTCAGGGTCGACATGTATCGAGGTCGACACAGGTGTCGAGGGTCGACATATGTGTCGAGGGTCGACATATGTGTCGAGGGTCGACATGTATCGTGGTCGACGCACGTGTCGAGGCCGACGTATATGTCGAAATCGACATATGTCGTGGGGTATTGGCTTTCTGTGCATATGCGTGTGACATGATAGGGCTCGCTACGTCTTCATATTACTTTATTTTCCTCTGTTCGCTTTCAGCACACGCGTGGGATGGGGCCTGGGAACTGACGCCAAGAAGGTATCCCACACATATTTCCTAATCGAAGTAAGGTGGGTCCAGTCCAGTCCACGTGTTCGCGGTCTCTTGCTTCAGTTTCATCTTTGTCCTCGCATCGCGTCGCGTGTAATGAGCTACGTTCGGTTTAATTCAGCGTTGTACCACTAACTTATAGCATAATTTTTATTGAAAGTTACAATTATTTTCCGTTTTGTTCATATTGTCATGACGGATGAAGGTCATGAGACAAACGTTGTTTGTGTCGATGTAAATGATTGTGAGACCATACACGAGTCCACCACTACCGGCGGGAGTCCGTATTAGAACTTTATCATAATATTTAAAAGATCAAAAGGCCAAGTGTATATATTGTGGACACGTCAACCGCATTAAGGGCACCCACCACCCACGTATTAGAAGCTGAAAAACTACGGAGCTGTAAGGTTGACCTTGAAGCACGCATCAAATGCAGCGACGCCATTACGAGCAACTAAGTTCAGTGCAGGTTGCAATCTTGAGTTTCACATACATGCGGTTAGTACATTTTGAAATACGGACGTCTGAAAAGCGCGTTTTTACCCATGTTGGAGGGCTTAGAAACAGTTTTTTTTAATAAGCATGGTGTCTTAATAATGAGGTTCCGACCTTGTCTGGTGTTTGTTGTCTTTTCTTATCTTAGTACAATGGGCACATGTGGAATACTTCGTAGAAAAATCCTTGTTACGGACACACTGCAATGCATTTGAAGCGTGTGATAGGCGGCCGTCTTAAGGGGATTACCGCTAGCATAAAATCGCATCTCAAATCGAAACATCCGCTTAGTTTATTTCAAATTTCATGTAATCGTAGAAATAAGGATGTAGATTTCACCATTTCGCAAGAACCTGGTCCATCTATAAGGAATTTCAACTGAACTGAAAATATGTTATTAAAAATAGTTTTTTTATTTAGCTTTTCTGACAGATTATTTATATTATAAGAATAAACATGAAACTACGTATTTTTTTTAATTCATGCTGTAAGGAAGCTAAAATAGTTAATTTTGTCAGTGTTTCAAGCGAAAAGGAACGAAAACCTTCGAGCTAATTGCTAATTTTAAGGCTGCTAACTGTGCACATGTAATGTTTCATTTTTAGCTTGTAAAATGTAATGTGAAGTGAAAGTGAAAATTCGAGACTCCTTTTCTTTCAGTTTGAGTAAATTTTATTACTGTACTATAATACCAGCATTTTGTTTTTGCCTTCTCTTAGACCCGTAACAGTAAATTAATAAATTGCATAAGATTTATGACTGCTTGTAAAATTTAAATCAAGCAGTTCGCACTATACGCTTAAAATAGGTTTGCAAGTACAAATGAAATTTACCCTCATAAATTTGGTATAGCAGTAAAATACCTACTGGTCATGGGTAATGTTAATATTTGATGTTCATACTAACTGCACGATCACAGTTTTGCCCGCTACTATTTTTCTTAAAATTGACAACCTTACTTTATTCTTAAAATAGAAAAAGAAGCAGGACGCATTACCTAATTCGTAACTGTGTATCGTTTTACGATAATCATTGTAGTGGCGTTGTCTGCAATTATTTTATTTCAAGTGTTTTGGTAAACCAAACGAAATAGTGGGAAGCTGTGTATAACTTGTGCGTACCCTACTTCGCACACTTTTTAAAATTAAATACATTATGGAATTTTCAAACAAAAAAGAAAATAAGACACAGTTCTTAATGCAGTAAAACCCATCCGAAGCGGAACTCGGCAATATCCATATGTATTTTATTTTCCCTCGTTTGGGCAGCTTTTCTTTTTATACAGGTGTGTAGCAGGCAAGTTTTTTTTTTTTTTTTTTTTTTTTTCAAAAAATTTTTTAGTTGCAATACAAAACTTTATAGTAACCTAGCTGAACAAAATCGTACCAAAACATCTTTGCCGCAACTCTAATTGAATCAATATTTGAAAACAAAACGGAATGAAAGTGTGACACCCTAACTGTTATTCGATCTATTTTGAGCCTTGTGTCGGCGCTGGCTTTAGTCAGATGTCACTAAACGTGCGCTGATAAAAGTGATTCCAATGGGATACTCTTTCATAATAATCTTTGTTTTATCAGTAGAAAATTAAATTACACTGTCCCTGGACTGTATCACATCCGGCCAAATGTTTATGATATTTGAGACGTCTGATACACCGTCGCCGAGCTTTCTGCAAAAGATAAGTGAACCGCCGTACACGGTAACTAACACACGCAATGTATTCGATATGAACAGTTTCTCTAAACAAAACTATACACGTGGTACGTATGTGATAGCGAGCACTGGAACATACTGTTGCATGAAATCAAAATACACGTTTCTGAGCTCATTTGGGACAGAACTCTTATAAGTTAAAAATGAAATAGTTAATTTTAAATATTTGTTTACTCTCAATCAAAATGCATATAAAATACATGGGATAACGATTATGCAGTCATTAAAATCACCAATGGAACAATAATTAATCTTGAAAATTATTTAAAAGAAGCATTTACCACGAATTAAAAACTACAAATTACGACAAGAGTTTAGTGAACTACCCAATTAACAATCTTTAAGAAATTAACAATATATGATGTTAATACTCCGAGGTGGTGGTTGAATTATTTCTCCCTAGGTCATATTGACTTGACTCTTTGATAGCTCAGTAACATTTTCCTTCTTTCGCACCCAAAAAATTCTGATTTTGATTTTTAGATATTTACATAAGTTTAATTTTAAAACAAAACTGCTTTAGGAGACTTGGATCATTTAGGGGAAACAAATGTTATTTTTAAATGGTTTTTAAATTCGAATTTCGAAAAATCTTTAATTAATATTTAGATATTTAAGTAAGCTTTATTTTAAAGCGAAATCCACCTCGATGTCTGACCAGGTTTAGTAGATACGGATGATTAATGGCAAACATATTTTAATTCTTTAAACAACTTTTGAGTTTGAATTTCTTAAACGCCTGAAAATTGTTTTGTGGTATTTATACAAGCATAATTTTGAAGTGAAAATCACCTTGATATCTCAACTGGTTTAAGAGGAATCCAAGATTGATTAAAACACATTTAATGGTTTTTCACCCCTTAATTTCCGAATTTCAAAAAAAAAAAAAAAAAAAAAATCTGCCAATAAAAATTTCTTTGGACAATATTTTGAAGTAAATAAAGTAACGGTAGCTCTTCAGATTGAGATGTCTGGGATTCGCTAAAAACGGATTCCACCCCTTTTCACCACTTTACTTATCGAATTTCGAAAAATCCCTTATTAATGGCTGCCTACAAAATAAGGGGAAACCCACACAAATTTTCATGTTTTTAGGTCTAGTAGTTAGGGCTGTGTGTTGATGAGTGAGTGAATGAGTGCATGGGACACTTGTAATTTTATGTATACAAGGAATAAAATAATGTTTTTCGTAGTAATAAATAACATGATAATCTGTACAGAGAAATGTAGATAGAAAAAAGTGTGTTTTGCCATTTAAGGGTATTATTATGTTTGGATTAGACTAAATGTGGTATAACGAAACTACCATTCAGACGTTTTCTGTTTCTGAGGTGTATGCTCTTTCAATAGATAAACGCAACGGCTTTTTAGTAGTTTGGAATTAAATGCTTACTTTAACAAGTAAACTTATTTATAACAACTAAACGTTACATGCTACGCTGTAAAAAAGTGAAAATTTACACGTACAAATATTTGATAATTTTACAAATTTGTACATGTAGTCACGTTGACAAATACCGAATTTAGAAATCCAAATATTACTATAAACTCGAGATTAAACTCCACAGACATACATACATATTTACCAAAAATTTTAAATTTTATGTTAAATTGCACTTTCAAATATACATATAAGGAAATTAAGTAACATTACTAGTAATTTTTGTTTTTATTACTGTACTATCATTGTATCAACACATTGTTATCATTGCAAAAATACGTATCTCAATGTACAGTTTTAAATGACTGTCATGAATTTTTACTAATAACTTAAACACGTATAAATTAATAGTGAAGTTTCATGTTTGGTCCATAAAGTTTTTAAAAATGTATATCGAGTGAAATTAAACGATTACACTAATTCTTGTATTGTAGGTTTGAGTAAACCACGGTATATCGATGAACCCTTTCACATAAACATACGCATTTATACACAAAAGTGCATTGTCAGCCCTCATGTTTATATAAATTGGCCTTAAATGTCAAAGTATTACTATGCTATGCATGCAATAATTTTTTTTACAATCCATCTGCATCATTTAATATGCAGTGCAAATATTTCCTATTATATCTAATGCAAATTTTGTTTCTTTGTTTAAGAATCTCGAACACAATTATTAATTCGTTATAAATCTCTTCGATTGTGAATTGTCTATGCAAATATTAATATGCAGATTAAACTTCAAACTTAAAATGGTTTGTGATTTAGTTGTAGTCCTAACTGAAATCTTGAATAATATTTTCAAGTAGTCACAACTGCCACTTCATTAACGAAGTTTGTGTATCATTTATTTCATAGAAACCTATTCCAAATATTTTATGTGCATAAACTTGTTTTTCATTTGGTTGTCTGTATGACTTGGTTTTGAAAACTAGATTGTCACATACAATGACGTACTATATTATGCTTACTTGTAGAATATAATTCAGCAGATATACGTGTAGAGTGGAATGAAACTTGGTAATTGGTGTACAGTATGTCAAAATATTTGCAATTAGTCTAAAATATCCTATTACATAAGTTGTTCATGTATTCTATCGATGAAATTCTACCGCTGAAGTTACGAGTTAAAATGTGTATCGAATACTTGTGTTCTTGTGGTTATAATGCTGAGCTGATAGTCTGAAGGCCATGGGTTGGAATCCGCTAAGACTAGAAACATTTTCAGTAGTTTAAAATTAATGTTCAAAATTTACACATTGTCGAAATGTAAAAACTCATTGGCTAAATTAATTTATGCGCTCGAAACTAATTGTTAAACTGATATTTAGAAAATAAAACTTATTCATCGGTAACAGTCTTGCCACAACCGCGAAATCAAAATAATTCTAATTTTCTTTTACCCTTACAGTACGGGTTATTTTACACAACATCGTGTAAAAATACATATATTGTGGTTTTGTTATTTTACTTGTATTTACTGTACGTTTACCACGATACACTGTAAAAAACACATGGGTATGGCTAGTTTAAAATTACCAGTACTTGCATGAAGGCTGTGATGCAGCACACTAATTTATTTTACAATGTATGGTTTATTGATTTTTTTTAATGTATTAAGTACATTGGGGTGGCATAGTTACAAAAAAAATACTATCACCAGCCGCCAATATGAAGACAAGAATGTAAACATAGGATCGTTAGCATTTAATGAAAACAAAATTATTCAAATATTAAAGCCAAATTATTAATTCACTCCCCCCTTTACAGTTGCCAGATTATGTGTTATTGTCTCGTGGCTACTACCACAACATAATAGGTGCAACACGACGATTAAAGCTGAACATCCTGTCGCATGTAATACTATTCTAACGTCAGCAAAGCAAATGGTCGCACCTCGCAGTGTCGCACATCAACATACAGTTTATAGGCTTGGTAAACTGAATATGAATATAATGTTTTCCTGAGCAACATTTTTAACACATACATTCCAGCTTCAATGATTTGTTCATTATCCGAAATACTAATATCAATTTACGAAACATCATGGTAGGGCTGTAGATATAATAAAATGTATGGCGATATTTACATGTTCGATACGCTGGGAAATAATAAAAATTGTGTCGAAATTGCTACGATGTCGAAATCGACACGATGTCGAAATTGCCACGATGTCGAAATCGACACGATGTCGAAATCGACACGATGTCGAAATCGACACGGTGTCGAAATCGCCACGGTGTCGAAATCGCCACGATGTCGAAATCGCCACGATGTCGAAGTCGACACGGTGTCGAAGTCGACATGTCGAACTTTTATCGACATCTGGTTCATGTCGAATGTCGATATCAAATTTTGGATGTCGCACAGCCCTACATATGGGAATATTGAGGAAATTTGTATAAAATATATGTTTGTCAAAATATGAGCTGTGAAAAATAATTCACTAAGAAGAGTATGAAGTAACTTTGTCACAGCTGGAACAGTAAGGGCAAACTGTAGAAAAATTTTGAATTTTTCACATTGAAATCTTATGAATTACAATAAGTTACCGTAAACACCCACGTACTACACGCACCAAAGTAAGACCCGCACCCCCATTTTAAAATTCAAATCTGGAATTTTTATTTATTTATTTATTTTTTTTTAACTTTTCAAAAAAATTAAATTTTTTTTTCTGGCGCTAAAATACTACTACTCGCTTAAAAAAAAAAGGTGTTATTGATACGGCTACGTTGACTGTTGTGTCACTGGGCATTTCAAAATAGACGGGTGTTTGGTCAGCATTGCCCATCTTCCCCATGAGGTAGGAATGCTGCTGCCGTAACCGTATCTCGTGCTGCGGATAAGCTAAAATCTTATCGTTGTAGGCCTCTGGAAGTCGCTGACAAACACTGGTTTTTCGTCGTATGGATAAACCATTTCTTTTATAAAAACGGTGAATCCAATTCGCACAAGCTTTAAATTCTTGAGTTATACCCAATTCCCGCGCAATCTTCAAAGCCTGCATCTGGCACATCTCTGTTGCTTGTTTTCACACACGGCCCACCACCCGTGATTTTTTTTACTTTTTATTTTCTTTCTTCTCCTTCAGCTGTCCAAACAGATTCGTTCCAAGACAAATAAAAGTGACTCTTGTTCCCACGTTATTCCTGACGGTGTGTGCGATACTTAAACAATGCAACGTCCAGCCCACAAGGATTTTTTATTTCTTCTCGCTCAAGCTTATGGGATGTTTAGTGTGTTAAATTGTAATCTATAATTAGTGACTGTAAATGTTGAAATTGCCATTAAACTAAAAGATAACATGTACGGCCGACTGTGTGAGCCTAAACGTGAATCAGAACAGCAAATGCAC
The DNA here is from genome assembly GCA_003012365.1 of Medauroidea extradentata. Lineage (NCBI taxonomy): Eukaryota > Metazoa > Arthropoda > Insecta > Phasmatodea > Phasmatidae > Medauroidea > Medauroidea extradentata. Next base: position 24,279 of record PNEQ01001980.1, on the reverse strand, counting down.
TGACACAGGATGCAACCTCTTATCTGCCGTCTTTGCTGCTTATCTCAAAAAGCTGAAGGTCTACAGAGTAAACTATGAGCTGCTGCAAGCTAAGCAGAGATAAGCATGAGTTGTTGTGTGGGTGCGTGTGCGAGGGAAAGAGACAGCGTTATTGTATCTCCCAGAGGCATTTCTTCTGTTTCCGTTTGTGTGTGTTGTGTGTGTTGTGTGTGTTATGTGTTATGTGTGTTGAGTGTGTTTGTGTGTGTGTGTTGTGTGTCAGGTATAGCACAGCCGGCAACAATAATTATTAGTGAAGGAACAGCATATGTCCGCCGTTATTCAGTCAGAATACGCAGTTCTTCTTGTTCCAAATAGCCGTGTTGTCATCTGAGCTGAGCGGAAGCTTTTTGGGAGCGCCTGACAACAGTGCATCTGGAAACGGAGCCTTCCTCTCTTTATCTCCCCCTCCCCTCCACTAACTTCATTTTATCGCAGTTCCTTCGCATTTCCAAAAATGAGGGGCCTCTGATTATAGCTGAATTCTAATGAATTTATTTGAAATAATTTTTCTGTTCGCGATGTTAACTTTTTCCATTTTATTCCATCAAATTTAAAATAAATTTTTTTGGCGGGCATTGAGAATACTGTCATAGTTGTGTTGTCGTAGTAGCCGATGGCGTTGTTGCTTGGCTCGACTGTACGTATATCAAAATCCAAAATCGTAATACAAAGTCGTAATCCAAAATCGTAATCAATAATTAAAATCAGAAACGCAAGCTGTGTGTGAAACTAAACACGGTTGAAAGCACAATGATTAACTACAGAAACGTAGCCAACGGTCATCTGGGTTGAAAAGGGGTGGCGGAAGTAAAGGACACAATTATATTTTTAGAACAACGCATGCTTAGTTTGGGGAGGGAAGTGATGTGTCCAGGCAGAAGCATGACTCACGTGTCAGTGCCAGCTAGCTAGCTGGCTCAGGGAGGGGAGGGGTGACGGTGCGAGGGTTGCATCTGGCTAACGAATACCTACTCACTTCACAAGGTCACGTACTTCGCCGCAAGCCTGCTTCACATGGTCACGAATCTCGCTGCAAGCCTGCTTCACACGACTCACCATACATTTATAATTAAAAAATTACAACAACAAAGAAAATAAAAAAAAACAATAACTGATGACACATTATTAATACACACGTATAATATAGGTATAGTTAAGAATACTGAAAAATAGTACTCACTTTGGAGCGCTGTAAAACCTTAGCTATTGACTTAATGAAAAAATGTTGTTTATAAAGGTTGTTCCTCAAAAAACGATCTACAAAAATGGTCTGGTATCATTTTTTCGTTAAATGTAAAAAAAAAAGTTACATCGAAAAATATAAATTTTTTCTCAAATTTCTGAACATTTTCGCTTATAACTTTTTTATTTATAGTTCTACGACAAAAAGTTACTGGACCAAAGTTGTAGAGAATTTAATTTGCAACAAAAAATGTTCACAAATTTTTTTTATCAAATAAATAGTTTAAGAGATATATCGTAAAAACCATTTCAACCCCTATTTTCAAGATGGCGGCCATGGGACAAGGGTGGCGACCCCACAAACTTGTTTTTAGCTTAACACTGACCCCCCCTACACATCAAAAAAATAAAATTGCATCCTCTAAAAAACGCGAGGTAAGGCCTAAAAAATGTAACATTTCAATAGACTATTAGGCTTAACATTCTACTCCTCTTTACTGCAGCGCGTTCCTCATCTTTGCCACACGTCCACAGCTAGCTCAGCGTAAAGGAAATTGTGGAATTTTAAATTTTGAGATTTATTACAATTGTGGCAAGCTACCGCCATTGCCTGTCAATGGCGCCGGTCGCGGCCATTAATGGAAACAATTTTAAAAATATTGAATTTTTCGCAACTAACACAAAATTTTTGAATGGTAATATTTGCATGTGTACTTGGTTTCACATAAGTTTGGATAAATTTTACAGCAACATGTGGCCAATAATTTTCAGTATTTTTTAATTTGCCGCTCAATGCAAGATATTTTTAATGAAGCTTAGATGTCGATATTGAGGTGATCTTTGCATCAGAATGGTGCTCATGTAAATGCCTAAAAAGTAATTTTAGGATTTTTCAAAATTCGTCCTTGAAAGCCAGTAAAAAAATGAAATGTGTTTTTAACTAATCATCCATTCGTATCTCCTGAACCATTTGAGATATCGAGGTGGTTTTTGCTTTAAAATGAAACTTATGTAAATACCTAAAATGTAATTTCAGGATATATGCTCTTTTCTTTAAAGTTTGCATACGTAAATATATACAAACAAATTTAAGGTAATTCGCTAATTAAAGGTATACAGAGAATATAGTAACAATATCAGTTAATACGTAATTAAAAGTTAGTTACTCTTTTCTGTAGTACGGGCAAGGCCGCAATGGGACAGCTAGTAGGTACATTATATTAGGGATTTATGTTGATAGTAAGTTTCCTTGAGAATCTCATGTGATTATTAAGTATGTATATTGTTAAGAGTTATTTATTTGTTAAGAGGTCTTAAAAACCTATACCTTATAGTTATTTAAGAACATAAAATTTTGCTATAGAAACTATGATTTAATAAAATTACTTATTCCTAAACATTGTAGCGGTATCCTGTTCCAGTAGTAAATTTCTTTATGTTATTATTTTACTGTGCTCTGGACACTTCAAGATACAATATTTTTCTGAAACTTTAAGTAATTAGATGTGATTGTGATATCACAGTTTTAATTGAGTGATAGTTCATATTTTGCGATTTTAACCTCATCCTGCATATTTTACAAAATTTTAGAACCGTTGAAATGTGCATCTACATGTAAAAGATTGAAAAATTAAATTTTATTGTTGTAAAAAAATGTGTTCCAATACAAAATTACGTTCCCAAATACAAAAACAAGACAAATCTTCCACCAAATTACTACTAGCGCGCGGCGACAAGTAGGGAGTCACATTTTATCTCTGTGTCAAGACCTCTACCTTCATAGACCGTGGTTGTCATTCGAAAGAGGTTTATAATATCGGCCCTAAGAGTACTGATGTTCATTTCATACCTCTATGCTTGCATGGTTGCTGGAAAAGCTATATTCTCTGACCCTTTATCAGGCACTTAACTCCCTATGACTTGACGAAACAAGATGTTCGGTAGAGGCGATGCTGGGCCTAAATTACATCTACCGCCATCATAATAGTAGGACATCTTAGGGAGGGTGTAGGTAATTGTTTTGTTATTAATTGTGAAAGCCAGTTTAAAAAGAGGCAAATTCTGTACATAGATTAGATACTTTTATTAGTGAGCTTGAAGACAGCGAGGGATTCATGTAAGACAAACCTATATGTATGTTCAGTAATCACAGATTCAGCCTAGTGTATTTTCAAGTACCCAGATTTGCCTAAATTTTCTTAAGTATATCAGTATTGTGGACTGTTTGACTTACTGCTAGAATCGCCTTGTCTCAGGAGTATGATTTTGAAGAACTTTAGTAATATTTTTTTTGTATGCTAATGAACAGCCTTGTTGATAGCAGTAGTAAAGGCAAGGAGGTTACATATAGTAAACATCTGGAGCGGCCCTCGCCTGGCCTGTGTGCAGTGCGGGATGAAGCCAGGGGGGCGAAGCTTATTCCAGTCTTGAAGACTGGCAGAAGAGCTGGAAGCGGGAAATACGATGCCTCACGCGCACGAATATGAGTAAACGTTTCTCTCTGTCTCTCCGAAACTACAGTTTCAATCGATTTGAAATTGTTAAGACTAACACATTGTTCATTTCCTGTCATTACTGACTTGAATTAGAAAAGAAACCACCCCAGACAACTTGTAAAAAAATATTTAGTCAATGTCCGCCAAAAATTTTAGAAATTTTGTAACACAAAAGTTAAGGTGCGTCCTTTTTTTTTTGTTTTAAAAGATAGATGGGGGTGTCAGCGGATAAAATGGGGGAGGAAGAACCAAAGTTTTACGTGAATATTGCGGAATCATTATATCTCAGCCGGTATTCGAGAAATGGCCTGAGAAACACAGTGCAGTTTACGGTTAGCGCACAGTATCAAGCATCATGCGTGGGAGATACACATTAAACAAAGTTTCTATGATCATATCTATTTTACGAATTAACTGCAATCAGTTGACTTGACACTGGTAATATATGGTTATGAATTATCGCTTTATAACTAATTACTGCAAAATATAAATTTTAAAAAATGTATTCCATATAATTATAAACTCAGTTTAACTACACTCGATGAAAATATGCTAACTAAATAAACTCTGTATCTTAAAAATAATGCTGAACAATAAATCACTTAAAACATACAATGTTTCACTACTAGGTGCACCTGTTCACATTATTGCCTCATATGGCCACGTGTTTTGTTTGAACCGTAAATTAATCTCTTATGAATAGAAATGTTTTACATTATAAAAATCAAAATTGAATAATAAATTAGCTAAAAATTTTGCACTAAACTTCATTTTAGATTTACTGTCTTTAAGAAGTGGATTAAATTTATAGGATCGCTTGTATATTGAATTGATATACAATACACACAACACATGCACAGTTCAGAAAATAATTGTAAAATACAAAACGAAACTGTTACAAACAACAGTCATGTGTGCAAATATACATTAAGTAAACTTATGCTTACTGGTTTTTAAACAATAACAATTGCAATTTACTAATTTCACAACTTAAAAAAAATGAGCTGCCATTATGTTTAGAATTTAAGTGAACATATTGTTGTACATATTAAATATATACAAAACATTTTATTATAAAAATAGGAAAGCGAACCCATCTGATGACAATATTGTACGTTTACTAGCTTGCATAAATCACAAGTAAACTTTTTCACATTTTTAAAGGTAGTTAGTTTTATAAACACGAAAATACATTTAATCATACAAAAATGAACACCTTAGAAAAATGTAATATAACAGGGTGTCCACCGACAGGGAAAACCTGGAAAACAGGGAAAAGTCAGGGAATTTCATCTTACAGGGGAAAAGTCAGGGAAATATCAGGGAATTTTCATTTGGGTCAGGGAAAAATGATACAAAACAGCCCAGAATAAAAATTTTTGTAGTACTGAATAGTTAAATTATAATTTAGTTACCGCAGTAAATCAATTCGTAAGCACTTCTGATTACTTTCACTGGTGGGAAACCTGAATTAATTTTTTTGATATAAAATTGTTTTTTCTTATTTTATTCAACATATTGAGTCGCTTAGTATGCAGTCTGTGATTCAAATGCATGTATCCAATTATTTTAATGTTGTTCCATTAAAGCTATTTATTTAAAATGTGCTGTGTTGATTTAAAATTATGGAGTCTAGGATACCAATTCAGCCAAGAAGTTAGGGCAGGGCAGCTTGTAACGTTTTAGGTCTTGAGCGCCGATGAGGGTGAAGAAAGTTGGGAATAACCAGAATTAAGATTCGGATTAACCAGGATTAAGATAAGAAATATCCTTGAGAAATTTCACCAAAGTCCCAGAACTATTTTCACAAGCAAAATACAGGAGTCACCGGTTACTGTGAAGCGATCACACTAGCAATTCGGCCGATGCAGGCCTTAAAAAGTACTAGTTTTGCCGTTAATAAGTCAGGGAAAATTAACAGATATTACCTGGAAAACAGGGAAAAGTCAGGGAATTCCATAACTGAATATCAGTGGACATCCTGTATAAAGAAGTTATTGTTACAGTGCAGTTACCTCGTACATGTAAATACATTACAAAGTTACTTATCCGTATTATCCAAACGAAAATTGGAAACTAACGCTTACTAGTTTTATACAATATAAGTGCAATCTGCTAACATTATTACAACATAATAGAACTAGGTGTCATTATGTTTCGAATTTAAGTTAACACAGTGTTGCATATATCTCTATTTACAAAACAGAACACTGACTTGCTGATTGAATGAATGACTGACTGTCATATCAAACTGCAACCCAAACAGCTGGCCCTATAAATATACAATATTTTGCGTGCGTTCCCTTTAGGTCGTAGGCGAGCATAAAAAAAATATGTTTCGAAATTCGTCCCCAAAGGGGATGAAAAAAGATTGAACGTGGTTTATAAGATCTGTCTACATAGCTCGAACCCGACGGCCCACCGTCGTTGCTTTTACTTCAACGGGTAAATAATAAAAGAGCATATTAGCCAATTTAAGGGTTTTTGAAATTCAACCGTTAAGTAGGTGAAAAGATCCAAAGTGTGTTTTCGATAAATTATCGATGTCTATCACACAGAGTTACTTTTTACTTCAACATGATGCTGATGTGAATACCCAAAAACCAACTTTTTGATTTTTCTAAATTCGACTAACAAATAGTAAAAAGGGGGGAAACGTGTTTTTTTAATTAATTGTCTGTACAGCTCGAACCCAATGGGCTATCGTCGTGATTTTTACTAAAATTTTATAAATATAAAACTATGTAACATAGTACTTCAAGGCGTTTCGAGAGTCTTTAATTAAGGGGGTGAAAAGACGTGAAATGTGTTTTGGATTATTCTCCCGTAACTATAGAAACAGACGAGATATCGAATGTTCTGTTTGCTTCAGAATGATGTTTACGTAATTAACGAAAATATATTTCGGGCTAATTTCCAAATTGTACTACAAAGATGTAAAAAGAAAAAAAAAATGTAAAATATGTTTTCGATTCGTGATCGATATGTTTTCGATTCGTGATCGATATATATCGATCTCACTGAATTTAATCGCACAATTTTTTCTTAAGATTAATGCTTACTTAAATACTTTAACTGCGGTTTTTTGATTTTCCGGAATTTGACATCTAAGGGTGTGAAAATTATATGAAACAGGAAGTGTTTTCAATTAATCGCCTTTATATTTTTTAATCAACGGGCTATCGTCACGATTTCCACTTTCACTGACGGGGTGAAAATACATGGAATAAATTTTAAATAAATCCATGAGTGCTGTCGAACCCGTTGAGATATATAGAGTTGCTTTTTGTTTTATGCTGAAGAATACGTACATGCCCATAAACCGATTTCATAACCATTCTAAATCCAAGCTCTTAGAATTGTGAATTATTTAAATTTTCTTTAAATGAACCGTTGATTGCACTTTAACTCAATGGATTGTTGTGATTTTGACCTTAGTTGGATACTTATACGAATTTTCAACACGTGATTTTGCAATGTTAGATAATTAAAAAGGTGGAAAAGCGCAGAATTTGTTTTCATTTACCCCATGATATTTTCCCGACCAGTTGAGATATTAAGATATGTCTTGCTTCATAATGATGGTTACGTAAATACGAAAAATAATTACCTCAGTTTTTATTATGAAAAAATGGCTTTCTAATAACCGTTTGGGTATGGGTTGGGAAGGGGGGCGGGGAAATATAGACTTTGTAAACCTCCCAAAGTAGACGAACCAAAAGAAAAACAAGAATAGCATTAGGCCTACATAAGTAATTTATAGGGAAGTTAAAAGTCTGCAATGGTGCACCCAAATACACTAAAAGAAATCACCGTCTCTCCACCGCACATGTAACAACTCGCTTCTGGATCGACAATGCGCTCTCCCCTATTCCTCTTTCGGCCTTCTTCGTCGCGGAAGTGGCTTCACCCCCACCCTAGCTAGGGCCGCTCGAGATGTTTACTATATATAACCTCCTTGAGTAAAGGCCAGTCTTGGATCAATATCATCCCAGTGGTATGGGAAAAAAGGGTTTTCATGTATCTACTGCAGAACTACAGCCGAGGTTAACAGACAAAATTTAAATTCACTAGAAGAATTAATTTCAACTTTCTCCAGCTCATAAGTGAATCCTTTCAGCTATCTACAAATTTTCTTATATTTCCGTTTCATTGTGTGCCTGTGGTATAGAGTGAGAGATTTTAGGAAATGTTAATTTTGTTTCTGGGAAGCATCTAATTTTAAATTAAACTTTCATTTTATTGGTTTCAACATTAAAACCATTTTTTTTTAAATTCAATTATTTTCCTTTTCTTTCATGCTCTACATGATAATATTGTGTATGCTATTTTCTTACTATATTACTGTTTGGATCCATTAAACAGTTTTTCCTCTGGTTACGATCTATCACATATAACTTTATTTATAATCCCTATAGTCATAGCTGTTATATTTATATTACATTGCTATCATCACTATAACATACATTCTGTTCGTAGTATCACACAAGAAACCATATTGCCTTTGATATTCTGTATGAGTTACAGAAATTTAATAATAAGGATCTACAATAAATGATCTTTAGCAATGAATGATTGGTCTTTCCAAATTTGTACTAATAACTGTAAAAATGGTTAGTTTTAATTTATGTTGTTGATGACTCTTTATAGACTGATTTATTGATAATGTTATTACATAAATGTTGACTAAGTCTATCACATGCTTTTACTTAATGAGTACTGTAGTAATGTTTCATTGTTACACTGACTCAGATATTTGTGGCTTATGCAATTGTTCAAAGTACACATTTAATTTCACTGTCACTTGAGTAACAGTGGTAATCATTATTTTCAGATGATGAAATCAGGCAAGTTGAAGGCTTCAAGAATGTGTCTCTTGGAAATGTAATACCAGCCTACTTCAAAGAGCCCAAAATTGCCTTTTTGGGCAAAGAAGATTCAGAATTATTAGACAAGTACAGAGTGGCTGCTTTTGAGGTATAGTTGAATCAGGTGTATAAGAAGTATGTGTTTTGATATGTAAAATGTAATCCAATTTAGTCTTTTAATTTTATGGTAATGTTTGATGACAGAACTAGGGACATGCACTCAGTATGTAATGTAAAAGTTGATTTGACAGTGCCTTTCAACCTTTTAATTTAACAACAAAATGTTTTATTATTAAATTAGTGAAAATCGTACTGTATTTGCTGGTGTATAGGAGCACCCAACACATAAAACGAGTCATGGTTTTGAAGGTGCAAAAGGGTGATAAAATAAAAGTAAATTACAGTCGAACCTCTATCTATCGTACTCGCATGTATAGTTTTCCCGCATGTATCGTAATTTTTTAATGGTCCCGACGTAATTCCTATTATAACCAATGATAACAATGTCCGCATGTGTCGATTTTCCAATGATCGTTTTTCCCGTATCTATCGTACAAATAAGAGTTTCCCGCCATTGTAAATTACAGTGGAACCTCGTTGCATCGTTCCCGTTTCTTTTGTTTTCCCGCATCCATCGATCGTTTTTCACGGTCCCGACAAATTGCCTATATAAACAGTGTTAAATAAACCTACACGGATCGTTCACATATGCATAAATTTCCCGCATCAACCATTCAGACATTTTCACCAACAAAAAAAAAGTTAACTTACATTTTACGTTTTCATTTCACGCTCGTATACACTTCTCGAAACAAACAGGCGTTTAACATAACCGCACAAGGCACACATTTACCGTTGTCAAAAATACGGACGAACGTAATATGTTCGACTTGTTTTGACTATAAATTTCACCGTTATTGTTTCAAATACGTTAGGCAGTCCATCTTATTGTAAGAAACGTTTTACATACTGCAGGTTGTGTGTGTAAACACAAACAATGGCCGTATTTTCAGTAAACGAACAACAAACATGTTGCCACCAACAGAAAAACGTAATTTTTTATAGAGGAAATATTTTTTTTATGTTGATATCCAAATTATTTTCAATATATTTCGAACACGTATATTGTACAAATTCATTTTGTTCTATTGTAAATATGCGCTTTTACTTTTACATTTCCGTAAAGTTTAGTGAATAAATTGCAGTAACGTCAAGAATTTTGGGAATTTTCTTCCGCTATTTTGTGCACTTCCGAGTACAGCCAAAGGCAGCCGAGCGTAAGGGCACGAGTAGGAGAGGTTACGTTTCGCCTTGTAAATACGTATCTCATTCTTGTTACGTTTTTTGTTTAGATAGAAACAGTTTTTTTGAATTTTGTTAACAAGTGGAGTACACTATTTTTATTTTAAGGCCTGTGAAATGTATTTATAAATCATTGCCGTAAGTGTCGCGGCCTTCAAAATCTTTTCCCTCACTTGAAAAATGCCTCGGAATAATAAAGGAGGTAGAGAAATGTCCCGGTGAAAAGCATGCTGACATCACAAATGTCTCGGATTGCCACCTTTGACGTTAAACTAGATCGTTGGTAATACAAATGAAGCTACGACCATATTCAATACACACATATTTGAAGCAAATTTTCATGTGGTGGACATTATTAAAAAT
>PNEQ01001980.1:0-13027 GCA_003012365.1 Medauroidea extradentata | reverse complement strand
CTTACCTGTTACAATAAACCTATATTTCCTTAAAATAATGTACCACTTTGTAATTAAATAAGATTAAAGACAGTTTTAATCCAATTTTTTGGGTTTAGGGGTCAGAATCGGCCAAATTTGGTTATAGCGAAGACACGGCTATAGCGAAGTTCGAACCCAGAACCATGACATTTCGCTATAACGAGACTCTACTGTATATCAACCACATTGATCTTTCATATAGTGGCGTGAGTTTTGTTTAAGATTGATGCTTAATCAAGTACCTGAAAAGTAATTTCACGAATTTTTGAAATTCGACACATGAGGTGAAAAGGGGTGAAAAGTAATGGAATGTGTTTTAAATTAATCATTGATATACTGTACCTTGTATCAGAGTTATTGTCATGTTTTTCACGTTCAAGAGACACTGGTACTGTAGTCTAAAATGTGATTCAAGAGTTTTTCAAAATTTCCGTTAATTCGGAGGTGAAAAGACCTATAATTTGTTTTAGATAAATCTTCTATATATAGTGATCCCTCAGTTTAAGGTCTCTCAGTTTAACGATTCTGTCACTTTAATAACTGTATGTTTCAGTCCCATCTTAAGTTTCAACATACTTTTATCATTCAGTTAAAAAACTTCTTCTATTTGAGGACGATTTTATTTAGTCCCTTACGATCGTTAAACCAAGAGAAGACTGTACATCAATTCATCGCGTTATTCAAACAGTTATTTCTTCAGGATATTGATTAGGTAAGTGGCCACAAAGAGGTTTTAAGATTTTTAAAATTAAAACTGTCAGTACTGTACAGGGGTGATAAGTGATTTTAATGAATGATCAATTTTACTTTTACTAAATGATCAATTTTACTTTTACTAAATGAGCAATTTTACTTTTACTGAATGAGTTAATGTCGTGTGATTTTTACTTCACTTGGGTACTTGAACAAATATTTAAGATGTGAAACTAAGATTTTTTTAAATTCGGCGTCTTAAGGGGTGAAAAGGCATCAAATTATTATCTGTCAGTTGGTGATACTTATCTAAGCAGTAGAGATATTGAGTTGGTGTTTACGTCAGAGTGATGCTTATGTAAGTACCTAAAGAAGTAATGCAGGTTTATTATTTTATAATGTAATTTTATTAAGAAGGAAACGTAGTTTGTGAACTTTCAAGGCAGACTGTCCGAAAATCAAGTTCGACCAGTGAGAAATAAATAAGGTATACAGGAGTTTAATTCTACAGTTATATCGAGATATGGTGGTGTACAACTTTTATGAGCCCAGGAAATTAATATTTTATTTTTAAAATTAGTTTTCATGAATAGCTTTGACGTAATGTGGCACAATTGTTTGTTGCTGCTGTTTTTTTTTGTTTGTGATGGAGGAGGTCGGGTTCTGGGCTCAAATTCCTTTAAAGGCTGTGAACATACGCAAGTCTGACACACACAAAAAAATGCAAGGATGATGAAATTAATTCAATTTGTATGAAATTCAAAAGTGATGAAAATGGATTATGCAGTCCACTATTTACTGAAATTCCTAGACAGCATCAGCCCAAATACACCATCTCACTGACCTCAAGGTTCGGGCACCAGATGCATTTATATTTCATGGAAATATTATCCCGCCAAAGCACCCTAATGCTGCTTAACTTCAAGTGAAGGTTCTGAAAAACAAATGTGTTATTGAGGGCAGCATCACTAATGGTTGTGCTCGGGGAAATCAGTCTTAATAACATGTAAACTACGTATTTCATTACTAATAAGGCCCAGGCGAAGTTGCTGTTAGTGGCAGTGACAAACTTAAGACTGCTTTTCTCGTGGATAGCTATACCTACTTGTCCTGCTGCAGAGTTATCTCAACTAGCAAAATTGTCTATCTAACACTTGATGACTGAAAATGAAAAATACTGGCTGAACTAAATTTTTATGTAAGAGAAAATATATTCCCAAGTAAGATCTAAAACGTAGGATGGGAATCCTAACAGCACTATTTACCATTGTCAATATCTCGATTATAAATTAGATTGCCTAAAAGTTACAGGCTTATGTTAATTAGGTGTAGTATTCAATAATTTATTTATTCCATGTTCATTAGTTTTTGATGTCATAACTTTCACTTGCTAAAGCATGGCAGAACATAATGAAAACAAAACAACAGGGAGTCTTGCAAAAAAAAAGGGGGGGGACCAAATAGAAATGCATTGCTAACTCACTTGTGATTGACTGAAACATACAACGCTCCACCAGAAATGCATCTTATGAGTGGACAAACAAAAGAGGAATGGCTGTTCTACATTACCCATGCTGGCAATATTTTGAGTGCCAATAAAAAAAGAAAACAGTAAAGATTTTTAGTACATGATCCCAACAGAGTACAGTTTAGTTTGCCATTCCTACAAAAATTATGCCAAAACAAATATTTATGGTTGCAGTGTAATTAAAAAAATCAAAATACGATAGTATAAAAGGAGCACAAGATTTTTATGAAGTTACTTGGGTTACTGTATGTAGTATAAAATTTTAACTTCCGTTCAAAAAGTGATCAAGTCGTTTTCTTGCTTGCATTGCAGTGATTGGCCAAACCTAGCCAAGTGTTCAAGAAACACAACCCCAGTAGGTTTGGTTTTGTAAGCGCTGTGTGATGTTATTAAGATGTGATGAACACTATACAGGTATTACATTAAGATATGATGCTGCACAGTAAAGTGGTTTGTGTCATTACAAAACAATCAAACTCAAGGTCGTTACATTACCCTAAAACATTAAGTAAACAGTGATTGTACTGGCCAACATCAAATACACGCGAAAGGGAATCCACGACCATTCAACAAATACTGAACACGAAAGTTAAAGGGGAATGAACAATAATTAATGATAAAAAAATAATAAGAAAGAATACTTATCGTGTAAATGTTCCTGTTTAGTGAAGTCTCATCCACCTCAGGGCTACGAAGTATTCTTGTCCCATAGTAAAATTAAATATTAAACGACTACCCAAAATTAAAATTAATAGCAATAAAATAAACTAACTATACTGAAACCTCTGCCATCTGGCAGCTCGAGTCCTTAGGCTTATGCCTCGCCCACCGGGGCATCGCCATGCTCGCCTAAGTCAAAACAAACATCCCTAAAAGCTCCATGAAAAGTACAACATAAAAAGTTCTACGAAAAGTCCGCCAAAACATGGCTGGCAGGTATTTATAACTACTGGTTGCGCCGTCTAGAACCTTCCATGAATTACCTTCTTGGAATGGTCAGCAGCAACCATTCCAGATTGGCGCAACATCTACCATCTTTGTCCCACAGGGCATTCACTCGTCAGCGACGTTTGACGTCACTGGCGGGGGGACAGTCCAAAAGCGGAACGACAGAAAAGTGCTGCAGTGCACTTCTTGCCCGTGCGTCTGCCCTACTAAATAGGACAGGGGAGCAGGGGATTGTTGACAGAGGCGTCCAGTGCCCCCGGAAGGCCGCCGTATGCCGAAAGTACCAGAAAGATCCGCAGCACACGACTGCCCGGCCACACTGAAACATCCATCACCACACCCCCCACCAGCCTATAACCTAACACAAGGCCATTGGCCTGCACACACTACCGGGACACAGTCCGCAAAGGAATCTACAAGCACTTCAGTGGCAACAAACTCTGCAGGCTACCAGGAACAGTGAACTAAAAAAAACTCATGAGAGACTGTCAGAGAACACTCTAGACTTTCACGATCCTAAATGTAAAGCAAGTGACTTCCCAAAAACTGAATACTCCTTAAAATTATAATTTAAAATAACTTTACCACCTATTTTGTGTATGGATGAGAAGAAAAAACCAGCAAAAATAAATGCCCAAAATTTAGCGTAGTGACAATATACAATTTCTTAGTTATTGAAATGTATAACTAACGTGATTCACTTTCCCGAATTTATATGTTGTGCACTCGTAAAGATTGCTTAGTAAAATGCAATATTAACGTAATTTTTTTTACTGAATGGTGTACTGTAAAGTATTTTTTTTACAACACTCATAACTCGCTTGGCCATCTACCGTGGTACGTGGTTGTTTGTTGTGTTTTTTTTTATTGAGTACATAGTGATACATTTTTTCAGACTTTTATTAGATCATATGTTATATGCGTTGCGTAGGCGGAAGTGTCGGTTCAAACTGCAAAAAGATGAGGGTGATCCAGATCCACAACCACAACAAAAAATTTCTAAAGTTTCGCCCGATGGACAGCATCCGTCCGCCCAGCAATCAGCAGTTAGCATTTCTTCTAGCAATATTTCATCATTTCCTTCAATTTCATCACATTTTGAAGGTATCTGACACGCAGTGATGGCATGTAACAAATTACAAGTAATTTTGTTACCAGTTACAATTACTTTTTGAATAATTCTTACTTGTAATTTGTTACTTTTAGGAAAAAGTAATTTTTCTTGTATTTTACTTCTAGATAAATAAATGTAATCATTACGTACGAGTAATCGTTACATTTGGTTTACTTACAGATATAGTTCCAACGAATGTTATTCTTCAAATTTAATTCCAACCGTTTACCGACATTAACCACAGCAACGGCGTAAATCGATTCACAATATTGTGCATAGACTGCAGCTATTCTGTTGGGTGCGATATTTAAATCTTAAAATATTTATTTAAACTTAATATGGCGGCATATGTTTTAACTTCACTAAAAAAATTTATTCTTTTCTGCGAGACTATGCTTCTATGGCCAGTGACTGCTCTAGGCATCTTATAAAATGGCTTCGCCAAGCAATGTTACATCAATAGAATCAAGAAATGATAAATCTGGGTTTCCATTTCCATTTGATTATTTTAAAAATTATTTTGAACTTTCAGGTACACTGTCAACTGAAAATATGTGTGTTACCGGTAAGTGCAAATTATGTGTGGGCTTTGAGCTGCTGAGTTCGGCATGAAGCAGCTGGGCTCATTCCAAAACTAAAGTTTTCAAGGTTGGATAAGAAAGAAAAACAAATTGCTATTCATTGCATTTAAAGATAACTTTGGTGAATGTGACATTCGATAAATATTTTTCTGTAAAGTAATTACTATCATGGTTTTGTATTACAAAATATATTAATACAAATAAGAAAAAGAAAATTAATTTTACAATGTGTATTGGAAATTTCAAAGTAAACATAAAGTAATTGTAATTGTAATTTTACTTACTTACTTACTTACTTTAGTGGAAGGTAATTTTTACTTGTAATTATTTACAATTTTATTCAAGTAATTGCACTTAAGCCTAATTACATTTCTGTGTACTTTTACCATCACTGCCGACACGTGCAGAATACCAACCATTTGGATCAACCTATTAAAGGGTTACTTTGCAGCAAACTCTTTGTATTGCATTATGTAAACTTATTTTCTTTTTGACAGTAGTTTGCAATGTATTGTAAACTTTTTCTTTCAACTCAAATAATTCAAATGCCATAAGAAGAAGGTAAAGTTTTAAAAATTTAAAATGAACTTCTTCATACAGTACTTTTAATTTTGCATAACAGTACTACGATGCAAAATGCTTAATCTTATGCTCTACATAGTTATTTTTATGATTGTATAATGTATACAAATTTTACTTGAGGTTGAGCTAAATTAAAAAAACTTAAAATATGTATATTTTATGGGTTCGTTTAAGTTCGAAAGAATATTTTTTTGCATTAGGTTCGGTTCATTTCAGTTCGGATTTTTTTTACCTTAGTTCAGATCGGTTCAATTCGAAACTTGGAAACAGGGGTTCGCTCAGCTCTACGGATTTTAGGTTTACCATTTTCGTATAGTCATTGCTTAAGAATACGCAGCGAACTGTATAAAGTGAAAGAAACCATAGTTACCATCTTATTTTCACTGCGAATATGAAAGCACACATATGCATCTATTTACCTGGGACATGATTATTATGAACGTTGTTTTTACTATGTTTAAACTTATCAGTATGTACAATTTATTTCTCAATGGCACAAGAAGTCTATTTACAGTGTTGAAGAGTGGTTGTTAAAAAATGTAAGGTGTGATTAAATTAGTTTGCATTTTATGAGAATATATTGTGCATTTATGGAACTGTGAAATAGGGTTATTAAACTGTTTAACCAAAATTTTTTTTAGTGTTTCTTCAGGTATTAAAATCTGTTTCTGATTTTAAAACATGCAGAAACCAAACTTGCAACACACAACACCCAGGTTTGTGCCGATTTATTATATGAAGTAAAGTTATTTGCAGTATTAATGTTGATACAACAGATCAGAGTAAGATAGATTCAGTGGTTTTCCTGTTAAATTTGCTTTATGATAAGGAAGCTTTGTAATATTAGCCATGAACACACCACATAAACAGTATGGAATCTTAAGCTAGTATAATACTTATTATTAGGCTAATTATTTAGGAGGTTCTAAATATATTTTGCATACAACACTATGTTGAATATGTAAACTGTGTAATCATAATATGACTGGTGATAGTTCAATGGCAGTCAACATTTGATTATTCCAATCGTTTGCTCGATGTCTTGCCTTTCCATACCCCTTAAGGTTGTTCAAGTGGGGAAAAAAACATAATTTTATATTCGAATGAAATAGTGTTAGTTTTGTACACATTTCTTGAGAATACACATATACTTCTAATGGAAAAAAATTAGCTCATCTAGTTTTTCTATAATGGCACTTCAAAGTAAAAATTTGCATATTTTTACTCCATACAAAACTTGAAAACCAGTTAACATAATGAAATGAAAAAAATCACATCAAAACTACGTGTTACTGTCTATGGCTTGTAGCATATAAAACCCGTTACAAAAATTGTTTGTTAAATAAAAAATTTCAAAATTTGAAGTTTTTTTGGTACTTTTAGAAATTTATTTAAAACACAAAAATATTTTATAATGGGTTTGTGTATGCTTCAAGCCATAGACGGTGACGTGTAGTTTTGATGAGATTTTTTCCATTTCATTATATTTACTGGTTTTCAAGTTTTGTATGAAGTAAAAATATGCAAATTTTGACTTTGAAGTGACATTACGGGAAAACTGGCTGAACTAATTTTGTTTCGTTAGAGGTTAATGTACTCTTCAGTAATGTCTACGAAACTAACACTATTTCGTACAAATATAAAATTATGAAATTTTCTCTACTTGAACGCCCTTAAAGCAGTTCCATAGTTACATCACTGGATTTACATCAATGATCATTGCTAGCATTAAAAATGATCCAAAATTCAATTCTGATACTTTAACAACCAAGTTTTTGTAGAGGTTATGCTAACGCTACCATGTTCTGTAGCACAACTGCAGTACTCAAGTCACAACAACTCTAGTAGCGAATTGCGATCCTCTGCTTAAATTTTCTTGCTCGATTGCTCGACTGAAAACTATGGGCGCTCTCACCCCAATCTTGTACTCAACCGATACTGGCGCCACCTGTCCGATGACTGCTTGTAACCATGGCAATGGACATGGTAGCTAAATGCACGCCTCTGTGAAGTGATACAACGAGATCGCAACTAACGAAAATGAACAAATATAAATTAAAATCATACAAAAAGGGTTATATCTATTACATTTATGACTATTGCATTATAATAACACACAAAATAAACCTAAAACATTTAATTGGGGGCAAAACTTGCAAACGGGAGGGACTATTTCCACGCCGCAATATTCTAAGTGGACAAAGGTAAAATCTGACCAGTACGTCAATCACCGGCGTTACAGAAAAATTTCATGAAGCTGATGATCTGACCACAACGTCTGTGCCAGAAATCCTACAGCCTGGAGAAGCTTGCAACAGAAAATGTTACTCATTTCACCAGCAAATTTAATAAACTACTAAAAACTACCAAAACTCAAAAAAATAAGAGAAATAAAAGATAAAGTTATATCAACAAAATTAATTAAAATCCTACTTTGAAACCAAACAAACCAGGAAAATAAACAAAAGACTACTTGGAAATTTCAGACTGTATTTTATATTTAAATTATTTAAATTTTGAAAACTGAATTTAAATTACTTATGTCCCCAATTACTAAGTTACTTAATTCTGTTGTATCATCCGGAACACCTAATGATGCAGTATTGAAAAAGGGATACAGCCTGTACTTAAAGATTTAAATTGAAGTAAAAAAAATATTTTATACAATTTAAATAAGGGTAGGGGATGTGGCTGAACTCTCCACAACGTTCAGTATGTACTGTGGGTTGTTTTACAAGGTGATAATGTTGTTCGAGATGCTGGCTGTGATGCATACTGTACATACGTGTACTGAACTTTAGATAAAAACTTTTAATCACACTGAAGGCTATTTACCAGTAATGGATGTCAAAAGACACGTCTCTGTTATCTATCATTGATGTCCAAATGAAAATAAACATGTTTTCAGAGAAAGGATGCTTGTCACATGTCTAATGGTGTATTATAATATAATTGCCATTTAGAGTAGTTGCTAATAGCAGATAAATGTTTGTATATTTGTGCATTGTTTCTAGATCAGCTCATACTACAAGGAAGGGGAGACATATGATTCAAAGTTCACTACTATGAGCTCCACATATGAGGAGTGCCGTGCTGAGTGTGTGGGTCTCTACCTCAGTTTGGTACAGGATGTTGTCAGGTGATCACCATTTCGTGTATGTCTTTACAGTTCTGTTTGTAGCTGCAGTATATACAGTAGAACCCCAATTAAACGTAATGTGTCAGGACCCGAAAACGTTTACTCTAATTTGATGTTTCATTAAATACAACTTAATATTTCCCCCCAAACCCCTCCATCCTTAAAAAAAAAAAAGTTAATTCCTCTGGCATGTTTAGTTGGAAATGGAGATAATTTTAAGAAAGTATGATAACCCACAACAATAACATACCGTAGTTACCATCAGTATGAAGCCGCAAAAGAAAAAAATTCTGTGAAAATAACTTTAGAAAAAACTGCTAGTGAAACACTCGTTGAACGCACACCGGTGAGTTCGAGTGTTTCACTAGCAGTATCAACACGTGAGAAATGATGATAAACACCGCAGAGTCATCTTTCTTTCTTTCTCACTCCTGCTCCTCAAAGAAAATTTAGGAAATTTCCATAAAATGTTTTGGGAAAAGAAGCACAGAAAACTGAAGTATAAGTTCGTGAGATAATGGTAAAATAATAAATAAATACATGCAGCGGTGGCCATTGTAACTTGCAGATCGCCGCACTCGTGAAACAAACTTGTTTCTGCTCGCTAAAAGTACTTTACACTTGGGCATTTTTTGCATCGGCGAAACATATTATTTACATTGATGAATTCGTTGTAAAAAGTCAACATAAATAATATAATGATGTACTTCTTTTTATCGATACGGTGGTTTTTGGATGCGACAGAAAATAATCACACTGGACACCACTGCTTTCTATCAGTAAAAGAATTAATTGATAAAGCACGCTGCACTGTAGCACATTCTGACGGAGACTCGAAGTACTATCTGTGAATTAGTATCCGAGCTGTCCGCTGCCGCGTTGTATGGACTGGGTATCAAGATGCTCATTCACTCGCCAGCCACCAGGAGGATCTAGGCGTGCGTTTGTTACGCAACACAGATTCGCTCGCTCGGCCGTGCGCGCTCAGCTCAAACTCACTCGCAGCCAAAGTTGTCAACAAATTTTAACTTTTTTTCCCCCGACGGATAGTTTAGCACTATCTGCTGAGAAAAATTAAAATACTGCGGCCAGTAAACATATTTTAAGTAGACTTACATAACACTTTTTATTTTATTTTATTAAAGTTACTTTGTTATTTGATACGTTTTTGTTAATTTTTTGATACAGTAGTTCATAAAAATCCTTTCGTTAAATCGCTGTTTTTGTTATTTCCTAGTTTGTTAAATCGAGACTCTAATGTACATGTTAATAGTGTAGTTGAAATATTTTATGTATTTGTGTTTGCTCTTAAACAGGATAATACCGTAAACACCCATGTACCACGCGCATAATTTGTCCAAAATTTGGATGTCAAAAAGTGGTGTGCGCTTTGTACATGGAAAATTTCCATTTTTAGGGTCGGCGCAAACTGTAAACTTGGTGACAGCGCGAGTTGCTGGCACTCGTGGGAGACTTGGCAACTGCGCGGATGACTTGGCCGTTGTTTCGGATGCTCAGGAATGCTACTTTTTACCGGTACTTCGTGTCGCCATTGTGTCGTGTACAGCAGGCATTGTTCTTTCTCCGCGTTTCATAGTGTTATCAGTCTGGTACAATATCGAAACGGCTTCGTTCATTTACTGCCAGTGAAAAGTTAAAAGTGATAGCTGAGGCTGAGAATATCGGTAATCGTGCGGCAGACAGAAAATTCGACATATCAGAGTCTTGCATCAGGCAGTGGCGACAAGACAAAGTGAAGTTGCAAGAATGCAATGTGAACAGACGTGCTTTCAGGGGCATGAAAACCAAGTTTCAACCCATCGAAGAACGATTGCATGCATACTTAACTGAATTACGGCAGTTTGGATATGCGTTTAAGACGGAGATGTGCCAGATGCAGGCTTTGAAGATGGCCACAGTGAAGCACACCTACACCCCGACAGGCAGGCTCAAGTAACTACCTTTGGCGCAGATTTGTGAATGGGTCAAGACAGCATGAGAACTTATCCCAGAAGAGCTAGTTGTCAAGATCTTCCGCAAACGCTGCATCAGCAATGCCCTAGATGGGAGTGAAGACAACACCTGGGATGACGAGGACAGCCCTGCAGACGGCGGCGGAGTGACGAGTCTGGAGTTGATGATGATGATGATGATGATGATGATGATGATGATGATGATGATGATGATGATGAAGATGGTGGTGGCGGTGGCGGCGGCGGCGGGGGGGGGTCAGTGTCGGCGACGAGGACAATGACTCTATCACCTTTTTTTCCTCCCAACTTATTTTCTACGTGTATAAGATGCCATTTGTAAATAAATAGGTGAGTTGAATTTATTTGCCTGAATAGCAACACTGTTGTTTTCTTGTGATGTATTGTGATGTTTGTTGGTCATTGTTTTGAATTGCGGCCGGCCAAACCCAACATAGCAGTATCAATTCAGCAGTTTTTAAAAGCAAGTCGTAGTATTTTAGCGTCAGAAAAAAAATTAAATTTTTTTGAAAAAAATAAAAAAAATTAATATATATATATTTTTTTTCCCTCAGATTAGAATTTGAAAATGGGGGTGCGGGTCTTACGTGGGTGCGTGTAGTATGTGAGTGTTTACTGTATTTTAATATTTTGATTGTTGTCATTGTTGATTTGATGGTTGTCATTTTTGGTTTGTTCCACGTATTTATATAAATCCGTGGTGCGTTCAGAAATTTTTATTGTTGTCGTCGTTTGGATTGTAAATAAAAAAGAAACTTTATTGTGCTATTTCACACACACACACACACACACACACACACACACACACACAATATCTGTTTTGTTGGAATGAAAAAAAAAGTTTGTTGTTGAATGTTTATATTTCAGTTGTGTGTCGAATGTCAGATGAAAGGTTATAAAGTTACCTGTCATTCTGTAACCATTATCAAAATCTTCTATCATCAGTTTGTCAGTGCGTGAGATTTTTATTTACTGTTATTGTTTTAAAATACCAAGGAAAAGACGACCTGACATAGGTCGTCGAAGTCAATCAAATGTGCGACGAGCTACCTCACGTGCAAACCACACTGATGCCCAGCGAGAGACAGATAACTATAACATTTGTATTGGTATGCCAGAATTGCGTTCTACAGTGAATAATAATTAAGTTGACAGGCTTAGAATGGAACGAGTTTGTGCACACCAAACACAATAGCAGCAAACACGACGCAATAAAATCGAGCAATACTGCAAAAGCAGTGCTCCTGTGAACCTGGAACGAGTAGCATTCCACTATAATCCGGAAGTACATTATTGTGCTGACAAATCTGTGACAATTGGGGAAATGAAAATCATTTGTCAATATTGTAACACGTTAAAATACAAAGGCGAATCTACTGGATTATGTTTTGCTGGTGATTAAGTAAAATTGCCACAGTCGGTCCTACCACCAGAACCTTTATGCTCATTAGTTAATGGGGTGGGAAATGACTCTAAACACTTCTTGGCCAACATAAAAAAATATAACAATTGCTTTCAAATGATGTCGTTTGGCGTAACACATATTATGCAGAAAAATTTCATGCCCACTTTAAAGTTAGTATACCATAATTATTTTTGATAAAATTTAAATTTGAATGTATATCTCAAATAATAATTATACCATTAATCTTTTTGATAAAATTTAAATTTGTATTTGTACCACAAATAATAATTATACCATGATACTTTTTCATAAAATTTAAATTTGTATTTTTATTGAGCCCGTCTCACTCAGACCTACAACGCTCACTTATACTAACACTGTATGCCAGTATCACACGGCACGTGCGACACGCCCGTCAGGGTCATTATTATCCCTATCTCCCCATACACCCTACAGCACAAATTTTGGTAACGCTACTGATCGTGGGACGTGGCAACAAATCCACTACTGAATAATATATATAACAACGACCTCAAATTCAATCTCATTTATTATGAATACTTACATATTTGCAGGTACAAATAATTATGCTATAAAATGCCACGGTATTCCGTGCGTAAATTTACGCTTGACAGTCATAAACAAATCCAACACAGCGGCTGAGTCAAAAAGGCTAGGTTCAAAACGGAAATGATCGCCTCGCGGCCGAAATGGCACCGAGCAAGAAAGATGAACTAGATTGTGAATACAACAAATAAACTGATGAATAAACTAAAACAAATACAACAGAAACTTACCAAGGACTAACGGGTGAAACTTTGGTGCCATGTTGGCCACGAGAAGACCCGACTAACACTTGGGTTGGAGCACGAGTGACGACTGCCTCGAGCGAGCACACTCAACCCGGCAGACGGCCGGGAAGAGGGGAGGAAGGAAGGGAGGGGAGACACGGAAACGGCCGAGGCCGGCCAAGGATCCACGAAGTTCAAGTCTCTAAGCAGAAAGGAGAAAAGGGGGGGGGGGGG
>PNEQ01001979.1:24250-35862 GCA_003012365.1 Medauroidea extradentata | reverse complement strand
GACCTCACAGTTCAAAACACTTGCCTTGAAATGTTTCAATAAGCTGGAAGATCTGACGGCAAAAGACACTGCCAAGGAATTTATTACAGCAGTTGGAACACTTTTTGATCCCAGAAATGTGATTCAAAATATTTCTATTGATATTTCTAGTCTCGTGAAGTGTGTGCCTATTTTAAATCAGCTTGCCCCAAGTCTCTATTTGGAAGCTTATACTATTTTCAGGGGCACAGTTAAAAAGGAAGCTGAACGTGGGAATAATGCAGATGTTTTGGGAATTTTGCTATCAATGAGGTCAGATTTTCCAAGCTTTGTTGAGAGTGCTGTGCAAGCAATGTGGATACCAGTAAGCAATGTGGACTGTGACAGAGCATTCTCGTCATATGGTAACATTATGACAGACAAAACAACAGCAGTCACAGCTGAAAATATGGAGTTGATGACTGCATTGGCATTTTCATGCTAGATCAGCCAAATATTTTGCACAAAATACTTGTACGAAGTTTAGTATTTTAAAATTGATTGTTGTATTATAGTAAAAATGTTGTATTTTTCTTTGTTTGTAACCAACTTATACATGGATCTTTTCAAATAGGAATATTAGTATTGTCTTAGTAGCTATTAAATGCATTTATAAATAATAGTAGGTTTTTTATTCTTCTGAATGTCCGTGTCATAGAAAACTGTGTAAATATAATTGAAAATGTAAGTTTTTTAAAAATGACGAAAAACACCGCTATCACTTGAAAAAGTGACGAAAAATATACCGAAATCTGAAAAGAAAATTGACGAAATCAGTAATTTATTTTCACCGTAAACAGGTGGCTCTAGCTATAGGCTGTTAACTATTAACTTAGCACTCAGCAGAACTAGTAATTAAATAAAAATATGATTCATTGGGCCAATAGGTGTTAACATTTGAGAGTATTGAAACATTTACACTGGTTTTTAGTTACATGGAAGTATTCATATTAAAATAATAAATAGGGCTGCAAAACAGCTTAAAGAAAACTTTGTGCAGTGCTCATTTTATCATGAACGGCATATAGAAGTCAGCAGATAATAAATTGACAACGAAAATTGTGCTGCTAGTCATTAGACTGCTCTTCTAACACAAAAAAAGAGGTGTAGTATACCTGCAGTTGTATATCTGATATCTTGTTCCAAGAGAACTCAAACTCATTGAGAGGTACACGAGCCTGCTTCAGGTATCGTAGAAAGCCCAACTCTTCCGGTCGCAGGATGAGGAGCGCGTGGCCGCGGCCTCCTTCTCCTCTCGCTGTCCGCCCTACTCTATGGATGTACTCCTGTAGAAAACACCACCAAGAGACGTTTACAGTCACTCGACTAGTTCAACTACATTTATTCAATGCAATTTACACACCTTCAAAGTGTCCACAGCATTAACTCACAACTGTGTACAGCAGGGAAAGGCCTGGAAAATTTGATTATCTACTAGGAGTTCTCACATACTGCAATTACGGGTACCTACTGTTCTACCCTTTCGGAATACTTATATATACAGACATAGCTACGGAAATAACCAATTAAATATAAACTTCGTTAAAGAAACAATGAAAATTACAATAATACTGGAAAGTCTCTCCTTTTACTCAGGGTGAAACTCAGTAGAAACTTTAACCATAATAACAAACATGGTTACAAGGCCAACAGCTGTCATGTGAAAGTCAGAAAACAATAGACATGCATCATTTTACTATAGTTGCTAGTTATAAATAACTATGGCAAGCACAAAAATTATTATATCTCAGCACATGTTTGGTTTTACAAAAATGACAGTGTTTATTTGCAAACGTATGTTCGTCATTCCCGTAAAACTCAATGCAGGCGGTGTTATGCAGTTATGTACATCGCAAATCATCAAATAAACATACCTGACACGTTTTGATATTATCAACCATAAATAATTTATAAATAATGGTATATTATTCACGTACCTTCTTGGCTTGTAGTGTTATGTTATTTTCTGAAATTTTGTTTTGGTTCTGGCAAGATGGCCTAAACATTTACAGTACTCAAATTTGTTGCAAACATTCTAGGTATAACATGTGTTTAACACATTTAATTTTGTAAATTTACAACCATTTTGTTTAGCGTGTAGAAAACGTCCAAATACATCCACACATCCGTGATACACTGGATAAATTGGCTAACATATGAGGATGAAGGTGGCTGCACTGTTAAACTTAGTATGTATTCTATTTGTTCATTGTGTAGATACATAATACAATATGTAAAATAACACAAGTTTTGGTTTTTACTGAGGCTAAGAGCTTTCTACTCAATCTTTTGGATGGTCTTTTTCTTTCATGAGCAATGTGTTTTTTTTCTGTTTATGATTTCATGAAGACTTGTAGTGATTTGTAATTAGGGGCAAAATTCAAGGATTTTCAAAAATGCTCGCGATCTACTAAATATATTCTCGTGAACTACTGATGGATCGCGATTGACGCGTTTCCGACCCCTGGTGTACAGAATATTTTTAAACGTTATATTGAGTACATTGAATGACAAAAGGTACAGTATTCAGACTTGTAGCCAGTCTGGAAAAAAATATTCTGGACACACCCCTGGCAGTTATAATTTGTATTCGAAAAATTTTTGGGGCAAGTACATGTTAGCATTTTAATTCCAGATTTTTTACTTCAGGTAATATAAATTTTCTGACCATAGTTGAGATGCCTATACAATAAATGTCACTTTCAACAAAGCATTTACTGTGAACATAACAAATTACCGTAGTTACTACGTGTCCAAATTTTATGTACAAACAATGCTTGCAGGAAATAAAGAAAAAGTAAAAATATTATAGCAGTGCACAAACTATCAGAGTTTTAAGTGATAAGTATACTGATGGACTTAAATTTAATCATTTAAAATACAAACAAAAATAATACTAACTCTTCTATGTTAAAATGCAAAGTACAGTAACACATTTCTAGATACCAAAAAATCCACACAATCGAGCAAAAAGCTATCTCTGGATACTGTACCTTAGGGTTTATGAACAAAATAATTCTACAAAGGATTTATCATTAAGAACTCTCCAGGCACTGAACAGTGACATCAGGGGGAGAACTATACACAGTAAAAAAACACTAACAGTGACAAATCTTCCATTATTTTGTGATCTATGAAGACAATGCCACGGAAGAGTGCAGCACATAAATTAAGGATTTCATGTACAGAAACCAGTATTATGTACGTATATAGATTGTAGCTCCCAGGTACACTATACTCCCAATTTTACAAATACAGTACTCACTGTTCTATTCATAAAATTCATAAAACCAATCCGTACCTTAGGGTCATCTGGAGGATCATACTGCACTATCCAATCAACATCAGGGATGTCCAACCCCCTAGCTGCAACATCCGTACACAGTAGTATCCCTGTGTCTGCATTGCAGAACTGGAAGAACGTGGTTGTACGTTTTGCCTGCTTCTGCTTACCCTGAAATTTATGCCAACATACACACGTTAACCAATTTTACTAAAGTGAAGTATCTTGCTAATAAGTTAGATAATTTTGCATGTCATCTATATGGACATACAGTAGACGTGGCCATATAGAATGTAATCTAACTCTTTTAAGTTCTCTTTGCATTATATCTGTCAGTCTCAACACAAACAATTTAACATATTCTTACTGTAATTTTAAATATCTACGTTCAGTACATGAATATTGAAACTGTGGAGTAAAATTTTTAAAATATGTATTATTATACATAAGGTGCCACTGAGGTATAAAGTCATTTGGCCAACTATCTCACACAGTAGCAATAAGTGTATATTTCCCAGCAAGGTCAAAAATTGTTTTCACAAGTACAAAATTTGGCTAAAGTGGCAATGTGCAGGCAGCCAGGCACACATTCTCAAGGTTCCCTCTTTTACTCTGCCCTTGTATTCTGTTGCTGCTATGCCACCATCTCATCTTGTTAATTCTTCTCATCAGTAGAAAAACAGGCTTGTTCAGTAGAGTAGCCAGCTTCTGCTTCATCTCAGCTTTCTTTAATTTACAATGACCCTGCCTAAGGCAGGAAACATTTAACAGAATACTGATAACCTTTCATGCAGATTTGAGCAACTTATGAGGCCCAAATGGATCTTTGAACAAGAACAAAATGAAGTAAAAAACGTTAACAAAAATACTACTGTACTATGCTTTAAACATTACGTTCAGCATAAAAGTCTACACAAGTTTATAAACGACTTTGATTAACGTAACAATTCAATACAGTAAAACTCATTTAAGATGTTCTGGCAAAATAAATTTTTCCATGTAAGAAGTTTGACTTGTTCAGCCACACCATTTTATCCATAAAACATGTTTAAAGTCCTGGTTAAAATGTTGCTTATTTTATGTCCCACATATTCCGTCATACCAATAGGCCTACTTGTTTAAAACTCAGAATTTTTTTTGGAAAAACCAATTTCTGTGACTTGTAAAACACGTTACAGTATACACTTTTTGTTTTTTATAAATGCTAAAAGCCACACTGTGTAACTGCTGTGGCAGCACAGGGTTCCATTTTAATTTTACAGAGTGAGCGCTGAACATGCACAAAGTTAACACAGTATTTGCCAGCATATAAGACAACTATTTTTCATATTTTTGGCCTTCAAAAATTGCTACTAGTCTTATTTGAAGGTGCAAAAATTTTTGGTAACCTAAAAATCGTTTGAAAGCTAAGCTGTAAGCTGTCGAGTTGTATAATATTTCAAGGAATTGAGTTTTTCGTCACAAATGAAAACGAGTGCTATGTTCTTTTTTTTTAAATAAAATTTACGGTACGAAATTTTGATGAGCATCATTCATAATAAAGGACACTTCCTCGCAGCGAAGCGGCGACCGATTCAGCTGGAGCGCATGCCGACATACTTTGTCTCGCCAGCCTACAACTCTCGGGCGGAGAAAACGAGGATCTAGGTCTGCATGCTTACATCCTTTGTCTCGTAAGCGCACAACTCTCTGGTGAAAAAAATTAGGATCTAGGTACCGTATCACACATTCATGTGTCTACTGTCTAGTGCACGGTCTGAGAAAAACAGGTCTGGACACTCACTTACTCTTCAATGCTATATCTTTGACCCTCTTATGACTGAACGAAACTGTTGGCGCCACTATCGCAGTGGGACTGTTGTGAAGAGAAGTTCGTTATTTTAATCAAAACTCAAGTGTTTAAACATATTCTGGTTAAACTTAAGTAAGTTTCTTATATTTGTATTTTAAAAATATAATACACTTAATGTTTGAAAAATAATTACTAGCACAAGTGTGCTAGTAGCTCCACCAGTTTTCATTCATTTTTGCGAATAGTGAAGGAACTAAAATCAGTCATAAGGAGGTCAATATTTTATAGCAGTGCCCAGACCTGAACTTCTAAAGCCATGGTCTAGTGCTAGGCTGGCGGACAACAGAGCACAGGAATACGATGACCTTGCAAGCAGCTGTTGCTGCCCGGCGTTGTCATGTAGCGCGCGGCGTGCCTCAGTCTGGCGTTGCCAAGTCGCGCACACCTGCCGGCAAATGGAGATATCGCCGGCCGCCGCCGTGCATTTCCTTGGCTCTTGGGCGCATGAAAGACAGTAGTAGCCAATGTTATTCGTTTATGTGTCTACTATGATGTTTATATGACGGCAATAAATGCATTAAAAATATTTAAACAACATTTTTTATGTTTCTGGCAAAGGAAAAAAAATATTTTTCTGTCGGGAATTTGAAAATTAGTAATTTACTTTTTTGAAGATTCTGTACCTTCAAAACCATGACTCGTCTTAATGCGGGGTCGTCCTATATGCTGGCAAATACGGTAGTATAGGTGATTCGGAATAAAGTGAACACTCAAAAAAGCCCTGATTAATTTCTATTTCCTGCCAATTTATATCTTTCCACCGATGTAAACACAAATAATGCCACGTGCTTTTATTTACATAGGGTCGTGCAATGTTTACAACTACATTAAACTGCTCAGATAAATTTTAGCTACAATATCTACTCATTAAATGCACGGGGGCTGAATGTAAGATATAAAAAAAGTAATCTTAGTTATAAATATCTGCGAGTTAATGTCTGGTTTCTGTCCATTGACTAATCTAAACAACACGCGCTATTGCCGTTACGCATCTCGTAAACGAGGGCATATTTTATTTGAATTTGTAACGCAAAACCGCCACTACAACAGACATGACACACGCTATTCAATAATTCAAGTTTCGTTCAGTTCTACTGCCACGAACAACGACGACGCACTTCAGAAACAATAATTAACGTATTTTCTTAACATGTGAAATAAAAAGTATGTTGTTTTTAGGCTGGAAAACGTAAAACATAATATACAGATTACCGATGGTTTCACATCATTTCGGCAATGATACTCAAAGTAATTTCCAATACTTTTGAATGTGTGTATACTCAAAACGGGTAAACGCACGCAAATGATGCAACCAAATATGCAACTTGGTGGCGAGAACCTCACTCTGATGCCACCTGTTGGTGGAGTTTTGAACTGTCTGAAGCACGGAGCAAGCGATAACGGCCACGGCGACTCGAGGTCGACGATAGCGTCACATAATTCTTGCGCCAATCGAGTCTAATTGTAATGTATGTATGAATGTCAATAAGATCATAAGTAAATATTTTGAAGTGTATTAAATACAGACAGGTCGAGTTTGTCATATGTTCTTTCACTAATGTTGTATTCAAATAGGAAAATACACGGAACTACGTACAATAAATCGCTACCAACCATACAAGCAGTAAAGTAACTCTTGTTAGTGGTGATGTATATGCAGTAACGGCTAGTGATTTTTTTCAAAGGTTAAATCTTTAGTGCTCACTTTATTCCGAATGGCCTATAGCTGTCATGGTGTCATGCAGTTCTGTTCATCCACTTGAGTGTGCATTTAACATCAGTATTAATATGTATGTAGTAAGTTGCAAGCAGAATGGTAAATGTGCATAATGCATTCATGTTGTTTGTTTACCATTTATATGTGTATATGGCCAAGTAGATTTCATTTAAGAAACAAATAAAACCCGTTTCTGTAAATAAAAAACTTAAAAATACTAAGGAACCTTGTAATTCTACAGAACAGTGAATGTCAGTAGCAAAGAATTAGTTCAAAATTTATTACTGCCACATGGGCACAGCACAGCATTTACAACCTATAGTGTGGGATGTTATTACGCACTAGAAGTTGTTATTATGCACATGATAACATTAATGGTGTGGCCACTGTAAAGATGCAACTGGAAACAAAGGATCAAAAATATTTAACAATTTTAATATAAATTACTGTTTCTACCATTCAAATAATAATGGGAACAATGTATCACTGTGCTTGAAATGTACTGTATGTGGATTACGTTAAGTACTGTAGCTACATCACATGTTTTGTATTTTTTTGTGACTTTTCTTTTGTGTGTACTTTACAAGTTTATTTTGTAATTAAAAATGTCAACAGTTTTATAAAAAAAAGTGGTTAGTGTTTTATCACAAAATGTGTTGTTCAATAAATGTATTTGTTTTTAATATAACAACACTACGAAGAAGCGGGTATTATTCCCCAATCTCACGTAAGAAGTTTTTCCTGGATAAGATGTTTTTGCTAGCTTGTATCTTGAAAAATGTCTTAACCAAGGTTATAAGACTACAATACTGTATACACTTGCACTGACATTAATACAGATGTAAACAATATACTAACATGAATGCTCATGACAGGAAGGTCGATGTAATTGAGCAGCTCATGGTGGAACTTAACAGACATACAAGAGCTAAAGAAGACCATCACTTTCTTCTTGCGGTTCTTCTTCAGAAAAGTAAACAGCAAGAGAAATCTCTTCTCAGAAGGACAAACCACATATCCTATTGAACAATACATACACAGTTATTATTTAATGAGAACACAGTCCCAAAGTAAGGGTACTATGAGTACAGATATGCAAAGTACCTTTTGGCAGATACATGTCATAATGTAAGAAATGGTTTGTCCAACTCTCATCTTTGTGTCCACAAGTACAAGATTCTGAATACAGTACTGATGTTTGTTTTTATTTTAGCCTTAAGATTTTATTCAATAGCTTACCAGCATAGTTTCATTGCAAAATTTACTCAACTGCAGTTTAACAAGCATTGTTCAAATATATGTATGTACTGCATATGCACGGTAACTTTTGTAATATACTAGCTTACAAGGTGTTTGAACTTTAAAAATTTGTAGAGGATGAATGAGCATTTAGTCTTTAGTGAACACAATCACAATGTAATCCCGTTCCAGTTTGAGTGTGAAAAACAAATACTGTACAGTGAAACCCACTTAAGAAGTTCCCATGTACGAAGTTCACACGAAAGAAGTTTTCCCTCTTAATAAGTTTGAATCATTTTTACAAGGTCCATGTATACAATAGTAATTGGACTCATTTAAAATGTTTTCCCAGCTAAGAAGTGTTAATTTTTCAATCCATTCAGAAACTTCTTAACAGGGTTTTACTGACATAAATTACACTATGTATAACAACAGATGCTCAGAAAAGTACCTGTAAGAGTAAGTAAATAAAACCTTAAAATATTTAGTACTTTATTCCATAATGAGGCTATCCTAAACGTAAATACACACTAAAATAGTATACTCAAAATATTTACAATTCACAAAGAAATCCCTTCTACATTATGCCTGCAGGCTACAAATAAAAAGAGTAGAAAAAGTTGTTATGAATTAAAATTTACTTGTTACAGACATCATATTAAGTCCCATCGCTGCAATTCACTCACATACACTGTGACTGGAGCAGTAAAAATGAGATATTACTTAAAACTATTGTTACAAAATGATGTAGGGTATTACCATATAAACAAAATTAATTGCTGGAAAAAGGCTGCTAGGCTACTAAACGCAGTAAAATTTAGACAAATATATTAAGTACTAACAGACGTACATACAAAAAAATACAGCTGGACAACACATTCTTTTGTGAGGTTGCAAAGTATCGCTGGCTAAGCTAGTTTTCTCGAGCAGTGAATTGTGGTACACTGTAGTTCCATAACCAGTGGTTCGAAACTAGCACGTTTAGAGGCTGAGGGTCAAACTAGGTTGTGGTGGAAAGTTTGAAAATGTGTGAAAGTACATACGTAGTTTTTTTATTTCGAGACCTGGTGACTGTTCTAGATTTGGTACTGATATTATCTGGTGATAATATACCAGCATCTCAGTTCTGCAGTATTTCTAAATTAAGTGAACTTTAATTAATGGGAGGTTGAAAACATGAAAACCCACTCCTTAAGAACACATCATTTAATAACCACTGAAGAACCCTTTGTTTAAGAGTGTTAGACAATTTGATTGTATTTTCAGTGTTTGAACCGTAACATTTATTCAAGCTATATTATCAAAATTTTCTCTTCGACAAATCATAGGATATATTCTAGGTAAACTACTTGATATAAATAATGGAATCTTTCAATAATCTGTATGACAAATTAATGTAAGATTCCATTATTGTTTTTGTCAAGCAGTTTAATAAAAATATATCCTATGCCTTGTCAAAAAGAACATTTTGATAAAAAAATTTGAAAAAAAGTTATTGGTCAAAATTGAAAATACAATAAATTGTCTAACACTCTCACCAGTAATAGAAAACAGCAGGAGCGCTATGTTGGAACTCATGTTTTAAACAATTCATGAGTAAATTCCAAATTCACACGTTAAAAATCATAATGGTTTTTACTGTCTGTAGAAATTAAAAAAACTGGATAGTTATTACTGTACCTTGCTCAAGTCCCTCAACTGTTGCCTTCTCTTTCGTATCATCAACTCCAATGTACACCGGCTCTTTCTTCAAAGCAAGTTTTGTAAGCGCTTCTGTCTTTGCTGTGCTTGTTGCACTGAACAACATGGTTTGCCTACGTTCTGGAAAAAAACATGCAAGAAAGACTGTAAGCATTGGCGAAAAATAAAGTCAAAAATTCTCTGGTAAAATCAATAATTTTTCCTTCAAATACTATGTGTGACCATATGTGACCTTGCATACAAAGCATGAAATCTAGTTAATAGTTAGTAAAAATATCTTGTATAATCTCACTTTCTTTCTCCTTGGTTTGACGTAAAGAATTTAATTATTAACAAAAAGTATTCATTATTATGTTTTACAATGTGCAAATGTCAAACATACCAGTAAAAATAATTCATGCTGGTAGAAAATAATATCCTATTGTCAATACTCTAATCACCAGAGTTAAAAATTCTAAATTTTTAAGATTATACATAATATTTGTTATAAAAATCTGTTAATACAAACTTATATACCTATTAATTAAATATGTAGATGGAATGTTGAAGTACTCACAGGCTGGTTCTTGATAGAAACACACGAAGAAAGAGATGAACACAAAGACGTGCAAGTGCGTGGTTGCACTAAGTCGACAGCGAAACGCCGTGCAACCGCACACTTGCCCTTTGTGTTCGTCTCTTTCTCCGTGAGTTTCTGTCAAGAAATACCAGCCTGTGAGTACTTCAACATTCTGTCTACATATTTAATTGGTTAACCTAGCTGCCTATGCATTATACCATTCCTTCCTTAATTTTTGTGTTAAAACGTGTTTCACTGTGTATTTATTTTGATCTGCTGGTGTTAGTTTATAACCCAAGACATCTTAAAAGGGCTTTACTTTTTTTTTTGTTATTGAAACTTGGAATTATAAACAGTATAGCAGCCAATGTTTATGCGCAAATTGCAAAACAGAAAAGTCATTTAGTGTGTTACAACTGGCAAGGAAAATGTAGTGCTATACTTTTTGTTTGATACATGTAATACATTTACACTAGACCCCCGATTTTACGAACCCTGGATTTAACGAAGGTAGCGATTCTACGAATACAATCTCAGGAACCCTAAAAAAAATAACAAAATTATATGACAAAAAAAATTGTAAGGAATTATGTTGACAATGAATAAAACATACTGTATCTAATTCACGGCATTAAAATATGAATTGTAGAGTTGCAGTTATTACTTGGTAAGTCACAATATTAAAAATAAAACAAAAATAGCGAACATCCGTTAAAAAATGTGGCAGTGACAGTTTGAAAACCGCGCGGCGGCGTCGCCGCCTGTGCCAAGCCGGCCTGTCTCCGTCAACTACGACGTATTAGGATCTATATTGAGGTCGTACTATAGACACAAAGGTCCAGCGCATGCGCATATTGCTCATTTAACTATAGTACAGCCTCCTTCTAAGCTGTTTCACGATATCTTATATCTCTCTCATCTCGCGCCGAATGAGTTTACTTTTTTACACGAACTCTATAAATAATTGCGTGATATTTTTCTTTATTGCGTTAAAACCATACGTACTTAAAACAATTAACATGGCGCATAATTTGCTTAACACAGTGCGTTACTGCGTGTCGTAAAACGTGCGTTTCACAAGTGAGCACGATAATAGCGCTACCTATTATCCAAGCGAACAAACATTTGTCTCCGGGTATGTAGAACTTGGAAAATAAATAGACGTTCGTGTATTACGTAATCCCGGAACTCCTAATTTATTTTTACCGCATATACTGACTGTGAAAGTGATTATTTTCATTCA
>PNEQ01001979.1:0-17841 GCA_003012365.1 Medauroidea extradentata | reverse complement strand
GGACAAACTTAAGACTGCTTTTCGCGTGGACAGCTATAGCTACTTATCCTGCTGCAGAATTAGTTCAACTAGCCGCTTGGACATTCTAACACTTGATGACTGAAGTACCAATCTTGTGTACAAAGAGGTTTTTAAATTAAAGTAAATATTATCAGTTACGAATAATACTCGCGAGCAAAGCCGCGGGGGACTGCTAGTGTAATATAAAGATCAAGGAGTATTTAACTTGACTATACTTTTTTTTTTAAAGGTTCTGAACGAATAATTCCTGCCTAAAAAAGGAATTAATAAAAAATACCCATTTTTGAACATTTTAGATGTGAAAAAAAAAAAACTGGAGTGCCTTAAATAGACATACTACACACTGTACAGTTCTTGGACTGCTATTTCTAAGCAGATATCATTCCCGCATGTTTAAATCTCTTTGAATGTCTACCTGCAATAGCTACAGTGAAATCTCAGTATAAAGTACTTCAGTATAAAGTACTTTTCATTATAAAGTACATAATTCCAAACCCATAGAAAAAGTTTTTCATTTAGTAACTGTTCTGTTTAAAGCATTTTCAATATTAAGCAAGAATTTTTAAGTTCCCTTCAAGTACTTTGTAATGTGATTTCACTGTATGCACATTGCTACACTGCCTGGGCGGTACTACTGATAATTCAAAATCATAGATAATCAGAAATACAAACTAACACTGCAAAAGTTACACATAAACAATTTAAATCTGCAAGCTTCTAAAAATTGAAGCTATAATCTCCAGATTCAAAAACTCAAGTGTTTGCTCTGACTTTTCAAGGAAAATTTATTTTTTAACTTAGAGTAGTCAATTTGAAAATTGGATAAGTTAAATGTAAATAGTAAAAAATTTTACTGTGTGAGACCATCTATGGTAACAGAGGCATTTACATGTCACTAAATTAAGATGACAGTATAAACTACACAATTATTTATAGCTTCATTAGAGAAAGTATTTTAAAAATGATGCAAAAATAAAGGCATAAAGGAACAACAAATGTAGTCTGTGGAAAAAGTGAAAGTAAAATATATATAATTTTCCAGGAATTGTTTTTTGCACAGTTGTATTTGCCTAGTAGGCCTACATATTATTAGAAATATACATACTATATTCATTATGTGTGCTAAGCCACTGTCTCAATATGCTACTTACTTTAAGTGCATCTTTGAATGTGCTTAAAAAAATATTATTTGGAAACTATCATATTATTACTTTAACTTAGTATAAAATGAAATGAGCAAGTTTGAAAAAAACTTATTCCTACACTTATTCTCCAAGTCATCAGCTGGTGTTTCAATTTCGTTCCCTTCTATTGCATCAGATCTGTCACCATCTTCTTCTTCCTGGCTGCTTCCATTTACTTCTTCTACATCAACATTATTTTCACTTTGTTTCTGCTTCTTGTTTTTCTTTTCTGAGAATAAAAAAATACACTATCAGCATAAAAATTAACGTCTTTCATTATTCAATAGTATATTTATTCTTATCACAGCCAAATTACAGTATTTTATGCAATGACAACACAGTAATAACAATCCAAATAAATTTTTTACAGTTTGGACATAATAAAAGTTGTTGCTAACATCAGTAAAAAAAAACCCAGCTCAAAGCTGCAAAATACATTATTTCTTTAACTAATCTAAGGCCTTAGTTTAATATAACAACCTGAAACATTAGCAAACACAAATACAGTATCAATTAATAAGATTTTATAGCACAGATCTAAATGATACGTATATATAGCATCACTTTATTAGCTTAAGTAATGCTTATTAGTTATCTGTTAATAATTAACTGTACACAGTTTACTACAAATAACTCCAAGTAAAAACCTATCAGTTTAAAACCTGTAAAAAACAATCTAATATAAGCCACATTCTTTTTTACTGATTTACTTTTATTTATTTAAAAAAAAAAATTTGGTGAAAGCAACAACAGCCAAAGGCCTTGCATGTTGGATCTGATACATTAATACTCAAAACAGAAACAAAAAATACTGAAATGACACATTTTTATGCTCTATTTTGATAAAATCAAAAAGATGGTGACACTTATTGTAGTTGCAAACCACAATAAGTAATATGCCACTGTCTTTGCCGAAGTAACTACAAATACCTTTGGGCCAAGTACAATATGGCCTAACTTCTCAAAACATGATGGGCAAGTAATTTGGTTAATAAGGCTTTTGTGGTGAAAAATACAATGTAAAATGAATCTTCTAACTTCCATTTTGATGGTAATGGAATCAATATTGAATCAACATCAGAGGCGGAAATACTATTCCAGATGATAGACCCACATTCCAGTTTAGACCTAATTAAAGAGTAAAAAAGACAAACTGCTTGTTTAAATTTGTGGCAAAACATATATAATATTATCTAGGCAGAACTTTTCAAGTAGTCCACATAGTAATGGAAAAAAAGGGCTTTGGGAGCCGGCACATATATTTCACAGCAGAATATTTCCTTTTACCAATTTCCGAAACATTGCTATGCTTGTTTACAGAGCCTAAATAGGCACCATTGGCACCTGAACATGCCGTGAGAAACTTACATAGGTTTATAGATGAGTTACAGAGAACAAATGTTTCGTTAAGGGGTTTTTCAATAAACCCTCTAAAATCTTGATCTGTATTCATAGCATAGTAGAGCACATGCACATGTGAAAATAGAGAGTTAGGTGAGCATTCCACAAGACAACTGCTCCTGCCAGAGTGTAGACGCTGCTGAGGTTACTGACCAGTAGCAAGCTACTGAGCTGAAACTTTGTCTATGACCTCAGCAGTGGAACTCTCATCCACAGAGATTATTGTACAAAGTTGGAGACATCCTTCGAATTTGCCAAAAAATGCAACTTAATGTACAAAATTTCTAATTACAATAATGTGTTTCAAATCTGTGTGTTTTATACAAAACGTAATTATTTTTTTTTTTTTAACAAATAACCAACACAGATTATGACTGAGTACAAACCATTATATTTACAGCATTTATGAAATGCATATTTGGTTCAGGATTAATAAAAATTAAAACGTTAGAACTACTCATCCTTACACTGTTGAGCTCTTCTAGAGGTAACAAACATTATAACATGTTAGGTTTGACACGTATTTCAGTCATTGAGATGTCGTCTGCTAATGTTGAGATTGCCTAACTTTCCACATATCAAGTACTGTCAGTCAGCCTCAAGCCCAGACATCAAACACCAATTCGCCAGTTCTGCCCACTCGTTGGCAACATCAGCAGCACAAAGGAACATTTTTCACTTATCTCAGCTGTTGTCAGAATGATAATGATAATAATAATAAAGTACTTAGTCTTAGATATCTATTTATTAACAAAAATGTTCATGTACTGGTGTAACATAAGAAAACATATCTTAAAGTCCCAAGAAAAGGTCTTTAAACTATGAATTGTTTTTTTTTTAAGAGACAAGGGTGGGAGTCGAGTGCTCTAGTTACTGAACCAACCATGGCCTCATTCAGTTAAGGTTATGAAGGAGAGGAAATGGTTGCAGGAACACCAACATGGATTTAGGAAGTGTTTTTCATGTGAAATGCAGTTGGCTGAGTTGTTAGAGGACCTGGTTCAACAATTTAAAAGGGGTAGCTGGTGGATGATTGCTCCATTGACTCTGAGAAGGAGATCAATAAAGTGGAATTCACAACAGAGCTTCGGTGCACAGCTAAGGATGATGGACATCTGATGCTTGAAAAGCCAACTCACAACTGAGCGACAAAACATTGCCGGCAATCGTCATTCCAATTTGGTTCTGTGGTAAAGAAGTATAAATATAAACTAAATATGTAACAGGAAATAGTGGTGATGAAATATAGGCCAACAATAACCATTTGTCCTAAAATTTAACTAAACAAAAGTAAAAATGGCAAATCGGAATGCTAAAATATTAACAGTATTTATTTGATATAAGTATACAACATAGGCCTACATATTGCTACAAGTTTGGAACACAAACTTTACATGTGGGCAATTCCCATGAGTTCTTTTTAGAGGTCTTATTATTATAAATAAAAGAGTTAAATTAAGTACTGGATTTAATAGCTCACAAAGCTACGAAATACACAAAACAGTAATCAACTATAACTCGCACAACACAATTATTATGCACACAATTACTACTGTTCCACAGAACGTTAGTTAACTCTGACAATAAAAGCACAAGAATATTTACAACTAATCAATTAAAGACTACAAATTGCAATAAAAGTTTGGTCATGTATCCAATCAACAGTCCCTCAAACAGTTACAATGTACAACCTTAACAGTTCTACGGGAGGATGGCTCACCATGTACAGTGCAGCATCCAAAGTGCACTACTGTCTTCACTCTTGAGGTCTTCGGTTCGACTCCCGTCGCGCACCTAACTTCTTCACTTGTCGACCCGCAGCAGAAGCCCTCTTGTCTCACCCAGTACTGCTCCGAAGGTCTGTGCCTGTAGCCTCACAGTAAGTAGACTCTGACGTCACCAAGACGTCTTCCTGACATTACCAAGATGTCCTCACCAGTCTCTCTGCACAAGCTTTGCACCTCCTCCGAGCAGGACCAAAAGTGGACTCTCAATGCACTCCTTCTCTTTAATCACCAGGCAGACAGTCTCCTCTAGTAGCCAGTTACTGCCCTCCTCGACACAACACCGTCAGTGTTGTTCTCCACAACTCACCACCTCTGCAGCACTCCAACACAACACCACAAGTGTTGTTCGTCCTTCCAGCAGCCCGCTGGCGTCGCACAGCCTCGACACCAACCACCACTGCCGTATTGCCATCCTCGAGACGCTACACCTCATCAGCTCAGTCGCGTTGACACAACACTTGAGTGTTGTCTGTCCCTTCTGCAGGGCACTGATGCTACTCAGCCTCGGCACCAACCATTGTCGCCGTGTTGCCATCCTCGTGATGCCACATCTTGTCAGATCTGCCGATGTTACATCAGCCTCCACGCCGTCATGATACCGCCCCTGTGTCCTCATATCTGCGCCGCCGCCAGTATCTTCTCTCGGCTCGTCACATCTCACGACGTCCATCGCCACCCAGTGGCAACGCCGCTCCTAAGGGCGCTGCCTCATACTACTCTCGGTCTCACTTCATCTCCACGACTCACTACAAGACTATTACTTCCAGACTAAGACTTCCCGACTCTCCATGACTGTCACTTCCCGACTCCACAAGACTGCCTCATGTTGCGCAGTATCGAGGCTTTTATACGACCCCTTCAGTGACGTCAATGGCTGATGCAATATGATCAGAAGTCTAAAAATAGACATTATCTCGGTCGTATCTGTTAGTAGTCACATATTCGCACTGGCGTCATCGGGGAATCCCAGTGACGTCTCTCGGGAGTTGCTACATAGCTGTGAAAACCCATGACATCACTGGTTGACTCACAGGGCTGACCACCCAGCATGATGTAATGTGCCTGCTGCCCGGCCAACACACAACAATATATAATACTTGCATATGCTCTGTGCAAAATATGGCACTTTCAATGTTTACAGAATATTTTTTATACTTCTTCACCTTAGCAACTGTGATGCCAGCATCAAAGCTCTGATTATCTAATGCTCACTGTGTTGCGAAGCTCCACTGCAAATTTCACAGAAGGTGCCATATTGTGTATCATAGGTGGTTCGATAAAGTGAGCACTCAAAAGAGCTCTGCTAAAGTTCTATTTTCAGCCAATTTCATCATTCCGCACATAACAGCTAACGACGGGAAATGTCTAACCTCTCTGGACATATCACTCGATATTTGTGCGTATGAGATAAATTGTACAGTCGGTAGGGACCTGTATAATTTCATAAAAAAATGTTCTTTATTTATATAATATTAAAATAAGTCTTATTTTCAATTTGTTTACTTTTAATACTGTTGTATTTAAACATAAATACACAGAACTATATTCAGTTCATTCATTGCCAACCATACAAGTAGTAAGGTAACTATTGTTAATGTTGAATTATATGCAGTAACGGATAGTGATATTTTCCGAAGGTAAAATTTTTAGTGTTCACTTTATCCCGAATGGCCTACAATGAAGAATTGGGATTTATCTGCTGGTAGACTAGTAGGTAGTACAATGGGAAAGGTCTTTTATTAAACTACTTAAGTGTGTGTTATGGGATAAGTTTGACACCCTTAAAGAATGTATTTTAAAAATATTTAAGATTTGAACTACTGTAATGTTTGCTAGATAGCTACATTAATATTCTCTTTTTGTACAATCAACTGAGTACAACTAGTGTACTTCACTTTCCATACAAGCAGCTAAATTAAAGTACGTAATCTAATTCAGTTAGTTATTATAACTTAACAGAGTTACAAAATGTACATTCAATAGAGTTTCTAATAAAGTATAAGAACAATACTTTTCACAGGACTTTTGATGCTGTCTGCATTCCGTTTCCTGCTGGGAGAAGACTTGGAGATCTGTTGTTCACCTTCATCCACGTCTGCAGAAACTGAAAAAATACATGACGTACGTAAGATACATGACCAAGATCACAAATTCTTTTATCCTGGAAAAACAAACTTACACTAAAGTTGACCTAATTTCATTTTAGCTTGCTCAGTTAGGTGTGACTGGTCCCTCCCTAGGCTTTCCTACCTACCCACTGCCACAATCTTGGCACACCTACTCAAATAGCTAGTTAGCTATCATAGCCTTCACGTAACCAATCCTCCTCCTACACAATGCTCTCCTAAAAACTACCGGTACACCTGCCCTTAGGTGCTTGGACTTCACCTGCTCTGATCAAATGTCTTAGATCCTTACGCACCTCTATAGTAGCATCCTTGTGAGCCAAGTTATTCCCTCCCACAAGCAAAGTCACTACCTTAACTAGCGCACTTCGTTTATAGAATGCTTGCGCTTCCCTTTATGTCTTTTATTTTTGAACTCCCATCAGACTGAACTTCCGATGAATACCACCTCTGGGTAATTGCCAATGCTTTTGGTCCCGACTGCTTCCCCTCTTCTCTCCAGCTTCTTGCTGTCTACTAATACTTCCCTCCTATCAATACCAGCAAACCTTGTCCCCATGCTTTGCTCTACACATTTCCCTTGCCAGCCTCTCTCTGTTTCCCTCTTGCCAAGTTCTCCCTACCTCTCCCAGCTCTATTCTCCGCCCACCTCCAACCTATCCTTGTTTTCTCCTTCTAGAACATTCCCCCACCCTATCTTCTCTACCCATTATTTTCAACTTCTCCACCTCTAGCTCAACTTCTCTCGTCTTTGTTCTTTCTTCTTCTAAATACTTTTGTGCAGCAATGCAGAGTGACTCTGTAACATCTTTGATCTTTGCTAAGACTCCCTTTTTCTTCCTTCCAACCCGTTGGTAAGCTCCCCTCCTTCAGAGATCTGTAAAATAATACTGCTAGATACCTTACCAATTCTCCCCCCAACAAACTTTCCTATAGGCTACCACATGGACCCATTGCCTTATAACAATTTAACCCTTTTATTACCTTTTCTATGACCCCCTTTCTAATTGTTAGCTTCCTAAGAGACTCCCACTGTTTCATAACTCCAATCGTTCTGCTCCGCTAAAGGTCGGGGGCACAATTAAGCAGAAGCATCTGTCTGATCTGTCCGAGCAGATGGTGGCAGAGTATTTGATTGGTCCACGTGACCTGTGACGTCACATACAGGTGGTGCAGACGGCTGATTCTGTGCTGTCTGACCAGAGCTGGACAACTTTAATCTATGGAGGTCAGAGAGTATGCTTTGCATCATCTGCATGTGACATCACACATACTTTGTGCCAATCAAAAAAGAGACAAACAAAAATAAATGGAAAATCACGCAAAAGAGTTGGAGTTAGTAAACAAACATACAGAAATTTTGTGCAATGGTATTTAATTAACACATTTCCTAGTATGTAGTTTTATCTCGAGTATCTTTTGAGTTAAAAATTTTTCATTTGGTTACATTTACAATGAAAATTCAGTCATTGTAAAGATGGAAAAAATGACCTATCTCCAAAAACAATTTAAAAAATATTACTAACCATCTTTATCCTAATATACTATGCTGCACTCTATCCTGTAGAGTTAGGATTGTGTGTGTCAGTCACATTATTTGTGCATTGCTGCCGCTGAAAAATGGGTAGACAGTTCAGACGGACACGTCTGTGTAATTGTGCCTGGGCCTTAACACTGACAAGTACTGGCCCTGTAGCTGCAGCATTTTCCTTATCAGTTATTGCAGCTTGTCCGTCTGCAACTTTCAACACTGGCATTCCTATCCCCTCTCTTTAAGCCGATTCACAACCACACTTAACGTACATACGAACACACGGACGTATGTTAAGTATTAGAGATTGGATTCACAACAATATTTAATATAGACACAAGTGGAAATTGTTTGTGTCATAACTAAATGTCGGTAATAGAAAATCGTAATTTATTTTAATTTTTTTAAAGCGAATCAAGTAATTTATTACCACAAGATAAATTAATTACTAATATAAATGTATATTTAATTCAGTCTTACGTTTGCACACGCTGCATTCACAACCACCACTTAGCGTACGTACCTACGAAGTAGAAAGTTGATCAACTCTATTACGTACGTACGCGAAGTTGTGAATGCCAGCATGCACACTCGTTGATTATACTTTTACATGTACGTACTCGCATACACTAAGTGGTGGTTGAGAATCCAGCTTTACCGTCTTCAGGTAAAAAATTTCCCTGTAACCT
The DNA here is from genome assembly GCA_003012365.1 of Medauroidea extradentata. NCBI lineage: Eukaryota > Metazoa > Arthropoda > Insecta > Phasmatodea > Phasmatidae > Medauroidea > Medauroidea extradentata. The sequence continues at coordinate 9,102 of PNEQ01001979.1, read as the reverse complement.
CCATCATATTTCCTAGGTAAATATATAAGCACTTTTCACAATAGAGCAATGTGACGCTCAGCGACGAGCATCAGCCAATCAGAGACTTGAACCTAGTGATGGGAGTCTAGAACATTGCACGAGAAGATGACATTGGATTTGTTGTTATCGCTGGTGACAGATACAAAGAAGAAAAGATGTTTACATTTTAAAACTCGTGCAACTATTTATCAAGTTAGAAGTAAAAAACCATTTTATAATAATAACATTATATTACGAAGACTGGTATTTGTGTGAAATTTAACTTATGCTTTCTGTTTGATAAGACACTGCAGAAAATCGTCGCTGGCAGCAAGTGTTGGACGTATTGTACTACAAGCAGTTTCCACAACACAGTGGAGCGATATGCCCGATGCTTGCCGTCAGCGACAAATTCCTGCCATGTGTTCAAACCTAAAAAGAGTGATGAAATATCACTGGCCACTGGTGATGTACTTGTGCTACTACTACCTTTTGCCTAGAGATATAACTAAGTAATGTAACAGTTTTTTGGAGAAACGTGAATGGAAAATACAGAAATGATAATCTGTGTATGCTTGCATTAATTTAATTAAATAAATAGGTATCGAACAGAAATCAGAGGTTTATTTTTATACAGACAAATAAAGTTAAAACAAATATTATATTAGTTACTTTTCCTCAAACTTAAGAAATAAATTACATTAATTTACACAAATACTGATATTTTAATATAATTTTACTAACATTAAAATAATTCTTAACTTCCATCTAACCTGAAAAACTGTTGCACGAAATGTTAAATCGTAAAGCGGTTTTCACAATACAGCGACACGATACGCCCAACGCTTGACGCCAGTGACAAGTTCCTGCCATGTCTTCATAATAGAGCCGCGAAATATTGCCGGCAGCATGCGACACGAACTCATGCTGCCCTGTTTTACCAAGATTAATAACTTAGTAACGGTAAACAGTTTTCGAAGAAACATAAACGGAAAATAAAAGAAATGATAATCTGTTTATGCTCGCATCGACATTAATTAATATTAAAAAAGAAAGCAAAACTTAAATTTCCTGCTGAAAAATAAAGTAAGACAAGTATATTAGTTTATTTTCAACAAACTTACATGCTCAATTGGCACAAATACAGATATTTTTAACAGAATGTTATTAATATAAAATGGATGTTTAGTTCTTTCAAACTTGAAAAATTATGTAAAATACGTGGACGAGTTTTAAAATGTAAGCAAACAAATTTACTTATTTGTATCCGTCGCCAGCGATGAGCGTCAAATCCAATGACAGCCGCTAGTGCAATGTTCCCAACGCTCGACCCTGGCGTCAAGGCTCTGATTGGCTGACGCTCGTCGTTAAGCGTCACGTCGTTCTATTGTGAAAACCGCTTAAACAGCTTATCTTATTTGTACCCGCAGACAGCGATGACCGTCAAATTCAATGTCAGCCGATCGTGCAAAGTTCTCGACGCCCGTCGCTAGTCAAGGCTCTGACTACCTGAGCGACACGTCGCTATATTGTAAAAACCGCTAGGCGTCGCGTCCGTCCCGGTAGGCCTATTGTTATTCCAGGCGAGGAGATGAATTACTTTCAGGAAAGGTAGTGAATGGAACTAAAAAGTTGAGGAGTGGCGAATTTACCACAGGAATCCAGACCAACTGGGAGCGAATTATTATACGTGTTAGGTTACCTACCTTTGTTTTTATTCTCAATTTCTTTGATTTGCAACATTTTCAACTTCTTCTTTTCACGTTTTTTGAGTTTACGCATCAAAACTTTATCTGGTATAGGCATTTTAAAAACAAATAAAGTCGAATAACTAATGTATTAACACTTTAACGCAAACAGCACGTGTAAACACAGACAGAAGTAACAACACACCAAAGAATACATGATAATGGAAGAAGTGGTAAAGTCCTTCTACTATCTTTGGGTAAGGTCAATCAAGACCACTGTCTAAGAGGGAGAGGTCTTGACACTGCCTATGCTCTCCAGCAAGAGAAAGTGACCCTTTCATGTCGCCGAGCTCTAGTAGTAATTTGGTGGAAGATTTGTCTTGTTTACATCTCGTGTTTTAACATTTTTGCTATTATTTACATAAAATAATGTTAATAAGGTAAGCTGATATAGTATATACATGTTCCATGTCCATAAATGCAGTGGCATGTGTGGAACTGTTTATAAAAGTAGCCTGAAGACATATATTGTGTATTATTGTTTTAGTGAACACATTCGAACAAAAATTATATTTCGTGCACTACAAAACTTTAGAATCGTTGCAATGTGCATCTACACGTGAAATATTGAAAAATTAAATTTTATTGTTGTAAAAAATGTGTTCCAATACAAAACTACGTTCCCATTTTTTTCTTCGCTATAATACTCGCAAATCCGGTAACAACTTCACATTTTAAGCTGAGCCAAATACAAAAACAAGACAAATCTTCCACCAAATTACTACTAGCGCTCGGCGACAAGAAGGGAGTCACATTTTATTCCTCAGTGTCAGGACCTCTACCTTCATAGACCGTGATCAAGACCATGAGGTTGATTCTACTACAGGTTAGAAAGAAAATACGTTTTCTTATGGGAGAGCTTGGCACAGGGAAAATTTCTGCCACTAGTTTCGCTTCAACTGCTAAGTGACCAAATAAATACAAAACCATAGTAATAGTAAATTTAAATAAACTTGGAAAAATTATCAGTCATTTAATTTAGTTTTAAAGTGAAAAGAAACCAATTCTGCGTTTTAAATTATCAACTTAACGTAACTTATAGTTCAGGAAAGCTCTGTGATTGGTCAGTTTGGTGCATTAGCGATACCAGCGCTCAAGTGGCAGAAATTTTCCCTGTGCCAAACTTATAACTTTGATCTTTCTAACCTGTAGTAGAATTAACCTTACTTTGGGTCAAGCCTACGGGCAAAGGCCAAACCTCCTATTGCTGTTTTTCTTATGAAAGAGTTTAGCACACGGAAAATGACTGCCACTAGTTTCGCTGCTATCGCTAAGGGACCATAAAAATACGAAACTGTAGTAAAACTAAATATAATTTTATTTATTTTATTTTATTTCAAGCCTCCTCAATTACACAACAGATGTGCAAGGAGTAGTCAAACTGATAGAGTACATAATTTGTTTACAATAACACACAAACATGAAGTTGTTTACAAGTTAGATGAAGTATGTACAATGTTGAGAAACAGCAATAAATTGAAACCTAGTGGACGTAAAAAAAGTATATACAGTATATAAGAAAAAATACCTTGTACATATATACAATTTGCTAATAAATAAACAAGTTATATAACAAAAACATATGAAAAAGTATTTATGGTTCACAATTTTCAATCCAGTATATAAACTCCAGGAAAATGTACATCCACAAATCAGGATAGATAGACCTGCAATCAGGTGATACCAGAAGGTATATTATGGTGTATAGTATACATCCAATCTGTAATATGCCTTATTAATGAGGAAATTGGCCTGTAAATGACAGGGGGCCGATTTAATATCATCTGTTGCAATTCACCTCCTCGATTAATAAAATAAAATTAAACTTAGTGCGCAGACAGACAAATAATATTTCAAAGCAGCTGTAATTTTATTTATTTAATTAATTTAATTTATTTAGCATCCATACTATGATATTATACATAGCAAACTTTTTTAGATTTGTCTAAACAACACAACCAAAGTCATCATAATTATAAAAAGATAGGTACAATTTTTAACACTGTTCACAAGATCACCACCTGTATTTTGCACCCAAACAGCGCACTGCACAGTACCCGCTAGCTGGGTAATGAATGAATAAATGAAAAAGGCACGGATACGATGGTGAGGAAGAAATGGGATGGAAACCACTGAAGGTCGATTGGTAGGGTGTACGAGGTGATGAATGGTGAAAGTGGGTGGGGAAGGTTACTCTGCAGGCTAACTATGGGATCATTCAAGGGAAGAGGAGCCAACAGTGAAATTCAATTAAATTTATTAGCCACCCTATTTACACAACGTATGTGATGGAGTTGTCAAAGTAACATTTACATGATTAACACTACAAACGCAATTATACAAAAATATTTTCAATAAATATTCAAATAATTAAAATATAAAAATAATTAATATATAGGAAGTTAACCAGCAAAACAAATTAACAGAAGTTATTTACATACCTATTTATAACAAGCAAAAATGTTACACAATAGTATAAAACAATTACATTTTTACAATATCCAAATAATTAATGTATAGCAAGTTAACCTGCAAAAAAAATTAACAGAAGTCATTTACAAATTTATAACAAACAAGAATGTTACACAATAGTATAAAATAATTACATTATCAAAATAATTTATGTATAATTAGTAAGTTACGGTAACCTGTAAAAACAATGTAACAGTTATAGCATTACATATTTATAACTAAAAGCAAACCCAATCATACAAAATTGTTATAGTTACCATATAATTAATGTATAGTAAGTTAATTTACAGTTCTAATATTAAAACACATAATCAATAATATTCTTCAACTTTGTACAGAGCTTTGTCAATGAGATATCTTTTAAAATGCAATTTAAAATAAGAGACTTTTTAATTTTTTAGCATATAAGATTTAAAAAATGTGGAGGAGAACTGAGAGGGGTAGACAGCATCTATGCTTGTTAGGACGGTAAGGGAGTGGAATGTCCTGCAAGAAGAGTTGGTAATTGAGAGAGGGGCTGGGAGGTTTAGGAAGGGACTGAAGGGATATAATTGTGAGGATGGGGAGGAGTCCACATCATTTCTAAATAATTCAGTGCTAATGTGTAGTGAATACAAGTGCCTTGTGTAAAACTACACTGCAATAAATTTAATTAGGTCTAACTGATTGTAAGTTCAATGCTCACAGAGATATGCTTAGATGTGATATATGCAGACAGCAACAACGGTCACACGAAAGACTTTAAACTGAAATGTTAGCCCTCCTGCTTTATGAAATAAAGAGAATCCCAACAGAATCACTCGTAAATATAAAGCACATGTAATGTGGAAACAAGTCGACGAGAAAGAAGTGATGTTGAAACAACCCATCCAAGCAAGGGAATTAGAGAGGTAATGTCACTGTTATAAGCAATTAGCGAAACGAATACCTGCAAGACACTTTCGCTATTTATTTACATTATCATTTGCATAAAAGTTTTAAGCAAAATTTTTAAGGGTTCAAATAACCTCGTCAACAAACCAAGGCCGTGTTCGAATTGGCTATCTTAGGGCCATTTACCATGCTTCAAGCCCTGGAAAAATGCATCGCAGAAGTGATGTCACACATGCCACTGTTCGAATTCACAGCAAGGGCTCATATGCACCCTAGAATGCCCCCTTCAGATAAGGGGACGAGCCACTTACCCTTCTCATGCCCTAAGTCCGAATTCACAAAATGTAACCTACTTCATAAAGGGAACAATGGCACAGGGCTCAAGGGAAGTGATCAAGATTCGAACATCGCCCAACTCTATTTTCTCGTCGTGCGCAACGGAAAAATGCTCTCAAAATATATTCCATAGAAAGGATAATAAATTGTTGCCCATTATTTTTTTATTTATACATTTACTCCGGCAATCCCTCTACACGTAAAAAAAAAAATTAGGGATATGGAGCATGTCACAAAATTAATTAATTGCTTCTTAAGTAAAAAACATTTCAGTTTCGTACTTTTGCTGTATTTCGTAACTATTAAAAGCTTAAATGTGTACTCGAAAACATAAATAATTAAAATACATAGAACACTGGATGCAGATAACGATATCCAACTTTTAATGTTAATTCACTTTAACACCCCCGAAAATTGTCCAATGCGCATGCGCAAAGGGTACAGATGGACTTATTTATTTGTACTTATTTAATAATCCACCTCTAGATCCCTTTGCAAGCAGTACACTTTGGGGATAGAGGCTTAGTCAACATTACATAATATATTTACATGCATTTACATATGCTCAGTACAAACATTTTTAAACAGATACAAAGTTTGTGCTATTAACTAATAGTAATAAAACTTGCATCGAGCAATTTGCTAGTCGCACATTTTCAGGTACTTTGCACCATCACGTGCCCACTTGCACTAGCCCAGTCAACGAAAGAAAAAAAGGAAAAAAAAAAATCGTGTAGTTGTGAAAATTTGCATAGGTGTAAGGGAAAGTATACTAATCAACATACTAAAAGTGTAATTATGTACACATAACATATTACAAAGTATAAAATACCTAAATGACATCTTCGTGGACGTCATCAATTCAAAACTCTCCTTCTTCTTCTGACTGTGCACTGTTGGTGCATGTACCATGGCAGGTTTTTTTACAAACAGATGTACATTTAATGCCTGCTTTCAGACATCCACATCGTAGACTACACCCATTTGTACAGCTGCAAAATATGTTGTTTAGGACTGTGTCAGGAGCCACCAGGTCTAATGTTTTTATTGGAACTTGACTTTGGTTGTAGTTCGCAAGTTACCGAGAATGTTGTACTTTTTGGAGCTGTAATCCGGACGGTTGGACTCAAAACTCTGTCCACTTTTTTCCGTTGTTAACATTATAAAGTAAATAAAGATTTCTGGAGCCATGATTTTAATTTGTGAGCGAAGGAAGTATTTTATACATTGATAAAAAATATGTTTTGATAAACGGTTTATTTTAGTGGGAGGGAAGTGAGCGGAGTCTGAACCGACCGCCTTAAGTACAGCGCCAAAAACATCCCTACCAGCACAGCAAGTCCCCAGGATGTCCTAGGGACATCCTTTGAGGATATCCGGGTACATTCGATCCTCGGGATGTCCTAAGGATGGATATTTTGGATGTCCGAGAGCTCCGAAAAACCATGTCCCTAGGACGTCCCAAGTACCTCCTCGAAAAGTACATCACATCCCAGGAAGCTCCTTGGAAGATGAATTTGGGTCATCCTAAATTCCTCATCTGGGGAGCTCCCAGGGATGTCCTTACAGGGAGCTCCCACGGATCTCCTCTGAGGAACTCCCTGGGATGTCCGAGCAGGAGCTCCCTGGGATGTCCGAGCAGGAGCTCCCTGGGATGTCCGAGTAGGAGCTCCCTGGGATGTCCGAGTAGGAGCTCCCTGGGATGTCCGAGCAGGTGCTCCCTGGGATATCCGAGCAGGAGCTCCCACGGACGTAGTGGATTTCTAGGCAAGTTCCTAATATGACCACTAGATAGCTCACGATATTATTTAAATATACATGAGGTTTGTTGCAATTAATTTAGTAGATAATTCATAACATTTATATATGCCTTAAGAAATTGGTAAATTTATTAATTTCGACACACATATTTTATTATTACTGGTAGACTTTTGGAAGTTGAAGCATTTTAAAAAATGTTATTACAGACGAATTGTTTATTCAAAAGATTTTAAGAGGCTACATTAACAATTATGTGTATTTGACTGTGTGTTAAATACTAAGTTTACATATCGCCAAAACAAATACATTTGTTTTCTTTTGTGTTGAATACAAAACTTTTGCTGCTGGAAGTAGTTCCTAGGGATGTCCCAGGGAGCTCCTAGGGATGTACCAGGGACGTGTTTATTACAGGGACCAGGGAGCTCCTAGGGATGTCCCAGGGATGTGTTTAATACAGGTCCCAGGGAGCTCCTAGGGATGTCCCAGAGACGTGTTTTATTCAGATCCCAGGGAGCTCCTAGGGATGTCCCAGGGAGCTCCTAGGTATGTCCTGGGGATGCATTTAATGCAGATCCCAGAAAGCTCCTGAGGATGTCTTGGGGATGTGTTTATTATAGATCCCAGGGAGCTCCTAGGGATGTCCCAGGGTTGTGTATGCCAGACATCCTAGGGATGTCCGTAGGTAGTACTTTTCCATGAACTTTTCCTTCATAAAAAGGACTTGAAATGAACTCTTCTAAGACGTCCTAGGGACGACAGTTCCCACATCCTACGGACGTCCTCAGGATGTCTGTGTGCTGGTAGGGATATAGCGTTATCAGTAACTTGGTGAACTGCAGCCAAACAACAAGGGGGTCAAGTTTTCAGGCATGAGTAGTTACTCTTGATATTAACCGTCTAGTCTTCTACAGCCATGATAGGGAATCACGTCAGGGTGCTTTCCCAACACATCTATGGAGCCACTTCAAAAATGTGGCGTGGTGCACACGATGGGTTATCTTTGGGAACTGGTAGCGGAATTGTCCGTGTCAAATAGACCCATAAGAAAAGTGTCATTTCTGTTATTTCCAATCACAAGTTGAAATCAAATCCACTACCGTAGAAATTCCATATTTAATTAAAGTGCAAGTGCTAGTAAAATTAAAACCGATGACGTGTGCCGCGGACGCCCGTTTGTCCGCTGGGCTACAGTGGCTCAGACGACCGTAGACACGTGACCGCCTCCTTCACCACGGACGCTCCATCACCCAGGCTTCACGTCTCTGGGGACGTGAATGCCCTGCCCCGTGCCTATGGAGCTGCACCACCAGCCTCAAGGTAGCAATTTCCAGCTACGAGTTTGAATGCCTGGCCAGCAATCATCTTCGTAGTATGTGTTAATTTAATGGGAATTGTAGGGCAAGTTGTGGTAATGTTTGTGACGTGCTGGCTTAACGCGCCGCTACATAAACACGTGACAAAGTGGTGAACACGAAAACTGATCCATGCTAAATTCAGGCAAACTGGTATCACTTGTAGACTCTACAGATTTTCTAGAGACCTACAGACATCATGAGAATAAACTTTCTTCTTTTTAATTTTTCTATGAGTGAGTGATGTTTTTGATTAGGGCAGTAAAACGCTATGCCCAAGCCCACCAAAAATCGTCATCGTATTATTTTGTTACGTCTTACAAAATAATGCTTAAGTATACTTTCAGTCACATTTACAATATCTACAATTTAATTACTTTTTCAAATATTGCTTTTATATTATTCGTTATTGCTTTCCTGTGTATTGTTGCGTTTTTAAGTGTAATTCTGAACACGCCCTATACAGACTGGCAGTTATTAACTAAGGGCAGACGAGTATTAATAATTGTTTTTGTAATTTTGGATGATATTCTGTAATGAGTTTTACTTTAGTTTAGCTT
>PNEQ01001978.1:3545-73483 GCA_003012365.1 Medauroidea extradentata | reverse complement strand
CCTAACGAAATAAAATGTAATAGGCCTATATTTGCTCTTTAATCTCAGTTTACTGGCTATGATACAGTTCTTTGTTGCCTACTTTGTGTATATTATATATATTTGTTTTCTTTTTTCATTTCACTGGCTAGTGTATTTACATGTTGAAGCATATCATATGTTCATTACATTATAATATGGGTTTGTTACAGTGAGCAGTTTCCTGTTAATTAATAAAATGTATGTACCAACTTACTTTATTGTATTCGTTTTACTCACCTCAGTGTGACAGCTAGCATTTCAACTTCTCCAATCGCTGTTCTCATATTCGTATCCTGGCCACGAATTAAATCTCCGATCCTTGCAGCCATCTCGTCAAAGAATTTCTGCGACATTCGGAAGTAATTGAAGAACTTCGCTTCGTCTTCACGGAGGTCAATAAACAGGGTGGAAAAAGCACCTCTCATCAATCTTGCGCTCACCATTGGATGAACCCAATATCTTCTCTCTTTTTTTCTTTTTAAGGTATTTGTACACTAAATATGCGAAAACAACCCTTTGTTTCTTTCTCGTTACCACCTCCGACGTGAACTAAGCTGCCGTACACCGCCGCCCGTGGGCAGGGGAACGAGGCGTTTACGGCGCGTCAACGCGACGTCAACGCGCCGTTGCTACCGCTCGTGTGCAGGCGGCCTAAGAGAGGACATAGAAGGAGAGGAAGCAACAGCCAGAAATTTGAGAGGGTGTGGTGGAGAACGGAGCGGGGTAGACAGTCTATGCTTGTGAGGTCAGCGAGGGGGTGGAACGTTTTGCAGGATGACTTGGTGACGGTGTGGGGAACGTAGGTTCAGAGATGTCTTGAAGAGGGTTCTCTAGAGTGGTAGGAATGTGTGATCTTGCCACCACGCGGCAGCACAATTGTGAGTATTTATTTACTTAGTGTAAGATAAGGCCTACTGATGAACGAAATATGTGGAGCATCAATATAGTCTCAAGTTTATAAGAGTGAAGCAGCAAACCTAGGACGGTTGTCATTATAGATTATCTAGGGTTCAATGGTTATTATTCTTGAAAAAAAAAAAAAAAAAAAAAAAAAATCGTAGGCCTACAACATTATAGTGAACATTTATTCACATTTATTGTTGCACAATAATGACAGCCTGATTTATGCCTATGTATAAATAGTAGTAAAAATTGTAGCTTGAGCAACTTTGTTCGATTTTTGAAAATACTGTACAGGTTTAATAATAGCTGTGTATTTTACTGTTGGATAGTATTTTAAAAATTTGTTTTAACATGTCTAATGAAATCGTGAATCTATTTTGAGTATCTGATTATTTTTTTATTTATATAATTCCTCCGCTGTTCCAAAGTAGGTCAAAAGATCTGGGGATATAAAAGTTGTTCTCTGCAGGTAAAATAACGGGAATGCAAAATGAATCATACAATCAAATACTAATACAATTGAAGCCCTTTGTAAATATCCATTTATTGTGACTACCAACATAATGATAGCCTAAAGGTCTGCATGAAACGAATTATTTTTATTGGCCTACTTTTTTGTTAAGTCGTCGTGCTAACTATGACAGTGTGTAAAGAGAAACAATGAGATGGAAATAACTTACTGCAGTAAGGTAGTACAATATAATGTTAATTTAACCCAATAACTTTATATTAGAACTTAGTTTTTCTAAGTAGGTTCTATATACCGGTATTTCGCTTCTTATTATGATAAAAGTCCAAGATGGGAAATTATTAAATTTGAATCACCAGCAATAGAGTTAAATACAAGAGTTAATCGTATCAAATAAAAGTAGAACAATCAATAAATAAGTATGCCCAGTTCATTTTGTTTGTATAATTGGTAAAACTAATGGTGAAACGAAATACGGACAGTGTTATAATTAATTAGGTAACCTAGTATTCATTATTAATACGCTTATTTGTACAGGTAAGTTCAATGTTGCAGCATCGAAATAGTAGATAATAACAATAACCTACATTAAATTTATCGTAGTTATAACAAAATCCCGATTTATCATCCCGTTTAATTTCGTGGCCTTGACGGTAAACAACACAGCCACTGCGATTTATTAAAAACACTGAAAATTAAATGAAATAAATTGAGATTCAGAAACACGTATCACACAGAAAAATTAATGATGCCGAGTACAATGCTATATTTATACAGACACTGTTTTTATCATGGTCCTCTATGACTGTGGTTTTTATGTATGTTTAATGTCCTCAATGGTATCAATATATCGTGTAATTTTAATAGCAGTGAAGTCATTCATTTTATTTATTTATTTTTTTTTTAGGCATGTATCTAAATTAATTCGTTCGCAGTGTAGATTATTTATTTATATACTTACAATTACTGCCGACGGAATGCAGTGTGCCGTGTGCATAGTGCGAGAGTAGACGTCCCAATTCGAATAAAGTGAGCCAGAGTGGCCGAGAGGGAGAGTGGGTAGTGAGAGTGTACACACTCTTGAATTGAGGCACAGCCTTAGCTAAAAAGACGCAATTTCCAACAAGGTTTAAATTTTCCGCACATACACACGTAAATAAAAACGGGAAGCAATAAATTTGACGGACCAACAGCTGCGCGGCTAACTTTATAATTGCTTAAATAAATACTGTGCTTCACTTTATAAATAGTTACCGTTTTGTTTTTGTGAAGGTAATATACTTATTATTTATTTCCTAGCGCGTTTTGATTATCTATTACGCCAGGTATTTCTTATTTCCAAACAAATTAAGCTCTGGTCGTTTTTCTCTCATTAGAAACAGTGTAAACATCTGCTCGCGTGGGTACTGAGTGACGTCACTGCGCAGAAGCGATGTAGTTCGATCGCCGATCGGACAGGCCTCTGTAGTTTGGCCATGGTTAAATTGCGGACAGTTATGTTTCCGATTTCTACTTGAGGGCTACTACGGTGATTTTTGAAAACTTTGAAGAACCTGGTACGCGCAATCAGTTATACGAATTGCCCTTGAATCCCCTACTTACCTTGGCCTTGAATGGCTAGCTGAAGGGCACAAGCTTTCTGCTCCGGGTTGTATGTAGTTCTGGACGCCATCACAGATGTCACTACTGTGTCTACAGCAGTCCAACAGATGGCAGCACAGTGTCTGCGATGTATCGACGTATTCGAGTGTTGGCGACACTGTTTATGAAATGATGACGTTCAGTGTGCAGTTTGAAGCTTTTGTGCCGGGCAGTAATGTGCTGACAGGCGGTGTGGTGCGGTGTTTTGTGTAGGTGCTGGAATTGCTTGTGAATATAACCCTAAAAGTCCATGTGCACAGCGGGAAGTAGGCTAACACGTGCTGCCTACAAGCGCTCACTCCGGGTGTTTATTTCAAGGTACGTCCGTTATTCATGTGTTTGGTGTGTCCGTCACACAAAATTAGTACATTCTGTTTTCCAGTGCATTTTTGCATGAATGCAGTTTTTAAATGTTAATAAATTACGATCGATTCCTTCCAGAGTTAAGTATCGTAAGAATAATTCTAAATAGTTCTAAATGTTTAATTTACGTTGCAAATCATTGTATTGTATAATGAATCGTTAGAGCAGGCATATTATTAGAAAAACCGACGGATGGCCGTGTATAAAAACTAAACAAATTTGACCCTTTTTGACTTTTTATCTTTACAAATCTACAAATATGGATTATGAATAATTTTTTGTCGTATGCTGACCGAATTGTTTTACGTAATTTGGCCCCATCCAAATTACAAAATAAGCCCCTCTGGTCCACTTCTTCACCTTTTTTTCTTTCGAATTTCTTGTTTAGTAACGATATAAATACCCATGGCTGAGTAAAAGAAAAAGGGAGGGGAGCATATAAGACAGTGATGTAGTCAGGAATGTGTTAAGAGGGGTCTGAAAATAAAATGCACACCGACCACCGACAATTTAAAGTTGTGGATCCGGAATTTCTCCCGCGAAAAAAATTTGGATTTCAAAGTGCAAAAGAGTGCTATTTTAGCAGTTTGTTTGTAACAAAAGATTAAGTATTATACTGGTAAAATATTTTTAATTTTATTTCGGAGGGGGTTTTACTACTTCACCGCTCTTACGAGGCTTTACATTTTGGAATAAAAATATAAATTACTTATAATTAAAAATTACTTTTCTAAGTTCCCGGGAATTATTAAGAATAGCATCTCGTCGTATACTGGACAAACTATTAGTTTTTCAGGTAAAGCTTATAGTTATTAATGAAAAATGTTTCTATAGTGGTTAGTAGTAGTCATACGTAAATAACATTTTTCGTTAGGTTAGGTATCCTAAACTAACCAAAGGAATTTTTTTTTTTACCTAGGTCTAATTCGAGCCACTATGGAGACATTTTTCGTTGGTAAACTGTGTCGCTAAAATCAATAGTTAGGCCTGTATACGTATACGATGAGTAGCTGTTCGTAAGGCCATGCTGTCTAGTGTCTACATTTTTAGCAATATTAATGTTCTACGTCTAAACGAGAGCAGATATGAAAATTCTGTATGGCAGTTTTGTTTAAAATCCGTCTTCTCATGTGTTGGTTGGTTTTTTCAATGCAGTAAAATGTTTTTGGCTAACTATGTAACTCAGGGGCGTCATTTCAGGGTTTTCTAGACGGGGGCAAGATTTTTTTCGGGTGACAGTGACCATGTTGCGTCGTTTTTATTAATTAAACATGTAGGTCTATAACTTAGATACTTTAATATTAAAACTTCCGTTTTATGTGTGTAAGTTAGCATTATTTAAATTTAAAAATACAAAAAATATATTTATACATGTAAAATTCTAAATCCAGAAGGGGGCATCCCCCCCTGTGGCCCCAAATGACGCCCCTGATGTAACTAACGAAATTCTGATTAATTGAATTTTTAGTTGAAACCGTATAATTCCTTTCTTTGAAAAAAAAATAGCTATCGTGTCAAGACTTGATATCTGCTCACATTTAAGTTTTAAAAAATAATTACGGCAAAAACAGTAGAAACTAAAGAGAAAAAAAAAATGGGGGTTCGGCTGTAAGATTTATGCTGCTCCGCGCCTCACGTTCTCATAGTGACCCTGCGCGGTAGTTAAGAATCATTTAAGTTTCTGAAATCAGACTGCATTTGATATTCAAATAATAAAATCTGTTGTGTGTAAAAAATCGTGGATCACATACAGAAATAATTTGAGCGAAGAAAAGAAGACGTCATTACATTACGGCATTGTCCGCTGTGCATTTTTTTCGGTGAACAGTGAAACAGATTCTTGATTTTATTTTCCTTGCAGTAATTTTTCTTAAGATAATAACTTTTGTATCTGCGAGTCAATAGTGTTTAGAAGTAATCTTACTTATTTATTTCAATTTGCACTTTTAGTAATAAGTAACAAGACTCCAAGGTTCTATTTTATTAATAGGTACCGCATGTCTGGTATCGCGTAGTAAAATAAAACCCATCCGCTCTATTTTATTTTGCGATACCAAAACGAAATATTACGATGTTGCGTGATCCCGCCCGAAACCCCACATTCCCGTGGAGGCCCGTTAGTTTGTTAGGGGAAGGGGGACTTAAGAATGGTGCGACGTCATAGACGCCATATTTGTTGCGTCATAACATTTTTTGTTTATGTTGGGGTATCGGGAAGTAAAATTGTCCCGAGGGCGCAACCGAAGATAATTTTTCCGTAAATTATTGTCATAATGTTCTTTCAAAATGCGGTGGCGTTATCTGAAAGTTGCTGTCTCAGTCCCTACATGAAGCAATGAACACTTTACAAATCTTTTATGTTGTGTAGTTTGGGATCCGCGGTGGTCGAGAGGCTGACCTCTCGCCCCCCCCCCCCCCCCCCCCCCCACCATGGCGATCCGGGTTCGGTCCCTAATTTTCCATAGAGCCTATGTGAGAAACGTTGACCGGCGAGTTTTCTCGGGGAATTATCTCATCCCGTCACTTTCCTCCATTCTTCGGGCTGGTCGTTGACAGGCATGTCTCACTAATCGAGCAGCCGACCCAACCTTCACCTCTGCTCTCATACACATTGTCCCCCCGTCAGAAGGCGGGAACACGTGGTGGATTTCATTGCATGTGGTGTAGTTTAATATTTACTCATAGTATTCCATAACACTTAGTATTCGTACACTTATGATGCATAACTGAAATAGTTAATTGAACAATTGCTGTTTTTTTTCTCACTGAGCGTGGCCTTTAAGGGCGCTGTCTACCGCAATTTTCATCACCATTATTTTATTTTTTATTTGTACCAGATAATTTTTTTCTTATTTTAGACACAAAATGTGACTAAATTAGGCTCTTATGAAATTTTATCTCTCATAGTTTTCACGTAATGGCTTGTTAAAGTCACATTTTACATGTTTCTGTTTTAACTACACTAAAACCAACTGATATAACAAACTCAACAAAATCACAGTGGATAAAGACATTGCAGGCTACAATGACATGCTCATAAAATTAAAGAATAAAAATTATTTGTGTTTTAAAAAAAAATTATTGCATTTTTAAAATTGTTATGTTTAGTTTCGGCATTTTTTTAAATTCAATTAATTTTTATTCTTTAATTTTATGAGCATGTCATTGTAGCCTGCAATGTCTTTATCCACTGTGATTTTTTTTTTTCAGTTTTGTATATTAGTTGGTTTTAGTGTCATTAAAACGGAAACACGCAAAATATGACTTTAACAAGCCATTACGCGAAAAATATGAGAGATAAAAAAATTTCATAAGAGCCTAATTTAGTCACATATTGTGTCTAAAATAAGAGAAAAATATCTGGTACAAATTAATAAAAAGTAAAATAATGACGATGGAAATTGCTGTAGACCGTGCCCTTAAGTCATATGAAGTATGTCTCATTCCAGAAATATCTCATTAATTACCGTGGTAGTCTTTCTTGCAAGTCTAAGCTGCTCGTCCATCTCATATACGCCAGTACACTATCCAAACACTCCGCAACTCTTCCGCCGCTTGGCAACATAACGTTTGTATCCGCCACCAAGATAGCTTCTCAGACACTTCCGCGCCCAGGCTAAATGCCACACAATCACTGTCCGCTCCGATGCTACGAACCCTATATGCAGAATGTCCCTTAATAACGCCTAAAGCTCTTCGTCACGTTGTATGGGAATCGAGGGCGAGTAAAATGATGTAGTACACTTAGGGTTGCAAGGGCGGGGGAGAAACATTAAATTGACAAACAATTTGTTGTCTTTAAGTGTTGTTTATCTGCGTTTAAATAGCAACAACAGCGAATAAGGGTGACTGAGGTGATATGGAGCTGGCCCGGGATGGAAGAACAGAGGAAACTGCATTTCCTTATGATATCCCGTTTTTCTTCGATATCGCAACACACGAGTCAATCCAGATTGAACCTGAAGTGGAGTCAACTCGGAGTGAACGTGTAGCGAACATGGATTGACGAACTGTGTTTACGGTAAATATTACAATCCAGATTGAACTTTAAACAAGAGCCAAGTTGAAGTGAACCTGGACTGAAAACGTAATAACGTTATCTATTGGCGACAGTACGAAGCACAGAACAGATGACAAACGAAAAATAAGAGTTGCTCCAAATAATGATTTTCTTCGTGAGATGCACCCCTTTTCTTGTTCCGTTTGCTTTAAAAAAGCCGTTTAGCTTTACAAATACCTGCTTTTAACTCTTTCTGTTAAATTATGTGTCTTATTTAGCCTAACCACAACATATAACACAATATGGCGGCAAACTTTGTCCTGAGCATTTTCTTTTCAGTCCAGTCTGTGATTACAGTAAAGTCTCAATCCGGATTCTTAACTCCAGTCCACCTCAACATGAGGAGTGGATTATCTCGTTTCAATCCTACTTCAGTCCACAGCAAAGTGTTTATAGTGAAATCTCAATCTGGATTCCTCAGTCCACTCCAGCTTCAATCCGGATTGAAATTTTACCCTAAACGGCCTAATAATGTGAGATCCTGGGAGTAACCTCAACCGGGCATCGAATCAAATTCTCCATGGAGCGATGCGATCAATACACCCCCGTTGCTCTCGGACGGTTACTTGGCCCACTTGTCACATTATTTGACGTCGCTACTGAGATTTGTTTCTACGCAGACTGCGACCCTAGGAGACTATTTGGTGGTCAATTTACGGGCACTTCCCAGCCTCTGCGACCCGGGTGTACTATGTAGTTTTACTCGTTTTCGCATCCCCTACAACGCGACGAAGAACTTTGTACGTTATTCAGGGACCCCCTGTATAGTCGCCGTGCTGGTGCCGAATTTACCGAAAATCTCGTTGTATAGGTTTATTTCTTTGTGAAAGACAAGCATGTACTGATGTGATCAAAGCTTTCACTGAGTACAGTAGAACGAGCTAAAGTCGTTTTGGTTGAATCGACATGTTTTTCAGATGTAAATGCGCGGTCGTTAGAAACACGGACACGTGAAATGTCTCGAGCGTCGTTGCCATGCAAACAAGCATGGATTTGTATATATTTAAATGGGTCATTTAAAAGTGATACAAAATAAGTGACGTTGCGGATATATGATGCGCACGGGTACACCATTATACGTTGCTGTATGTTCGTGTAACGCGTACTGGGTCGGTAGTGCTGGTCACGTGACTGAATCTACTGAGTCGTTGGATGCTTAACGAGCGGTCGTAGATCTGGAGTAGCGTACACACACACACACCTACACAAAAATGTATTGCTTTTTTCTCTATACAATTTCCAATTTCTTTTACGGAGTTAACTAAAATACATTCCTGCAACTTTTGACGTCTAAAAAGGGAAACAAATACATTTATTTTTCTTCTTCTGATTTTACTCAGCTTATTATTGTTTTTTGTAATAGTACAACTTAAGCTCTGTTTCTTTTGAATCTACTTAAAATGTTCGTGATATATGCGAATGGATTAATTTTGATTTCAGGAAATTTAGGAACATACTTTCTCAAAAAGGACGACATGGATTTCGACGAGGTGCTGGATGAAATAGGAGAATTTGGTCGATTCCAGATCATTACCTATTTCCTGATATGCCTGCCTGTGATGTTTGGTGCAGCCAATAGCTTGAGTTACGTCTTCACGGCTGGAGTGCCAGATTACAGGTGAGGATCTGCTATATTCTAGGGTATTCTGGTTTGGAAATTGGCGTATCTAGCATTGATCCCGATGGACATTGTAATTTATACTCGTTATCTGAGAAAGTACCATAGTAATAACATTAATTATTTATGTCAAGTCGTGGAAGGTTGATGGCTTCGAGACCAAACCGGGGAAAGTTATTTTTTTGTTTACATCAACAATTTTTATGTGCCCGGTGAACAAATAAACTAAGAAAGTTTCAGTAAATTAATTGAATAACATAAAAAAATTAAATACCTACGAGATGCACGTGGTGGTTCCTTTGCGAGTTAGCGTAAGAAAGTTTGAGTGTCCGTTTGCTGATTTCTGTTCTCGTAAATGTAAACCCGGACAGTGAAAAATTTAGCTTACGTAACGTGCTTGTTAATGGCTTGATGTTTTTATATATAAAAGTCTTGTCCTCCGTAAGAAAAAATTATCACAACATGTAATTGAATCCTTGCCTGATGAAAACCGAGATATGGAGGGAATGCGTCACGTTACTGACTGACAGCGTCGGCAATGTTTCTTCAAAATCGCGATTTGTTTCTATGCCCATACATTTCCCTAATGGCCAGTCCGCATATTTCATTCTCATGAATCTCCGTTTTGAGACGCTGTTCAATAATTTTTAACAGTTTATTCTCATAACACACGGCGGATTTAAGTATCTACTCAAGGAAATATTGTGTGTAAAATAATCATATAAGAAAAATCCTATTATATATAAAAATACAGAAGACAGGTAATACGCGGATACAGACATTTCAATGGATCCTAATAGTAGAATATAATTTCGGTATATATCTCTAGACCCTTGGTTTCCGAAAGAAATTACAACACATTTCTGAGAGCCATAGTAACGAATGTGTGGTATTTCTGTACGGAATAAATAGTTTAGGTCACAATGTGAAATGAAATTCCTTAAATTAATGGCAACCCCATAGCGTAGTCGGTTGCCGGCCAACTTGCTGTGCGAGGCGTGACGAGTTTTAATGCCGGCGAGGGATGGGTATTAATATTCGCCAATCAACATTTTTCACACTTTGCAATTCGATGATGCACTTCACTAAACGAATATTTGGTAGTGTGGTCCTTACTAGCATACTAGTATATCGGCTATCCTGGTTTTGAGTCTCAATTGCGTCCTTCCCATATTTCCGCGTTTGGGATGCGGGACGTACATAATTGGGTAGAGGACATGTAATGTAACAATTACGTGTTGCTGTAGAAAACTATAGTAGATTCGTAATCCGGATATTTTGAATGATCACAGATGCGGACATCGATTTATTGTTCGTCAGTGCAATGTAGGAGTGTCGGGGCGCATAAGAAAGTAACACAGTTAGTATTAATTTCCTCCTAGTATCTGTGTCCCTCACTTCGTTTGCGTATTACAGGACGTGACAAAGTCAAATTAGCCTTAATTAACATCATAAATACCAAGTTTTATAACAGTTTTATAAGTTGCTGTGAACATGTGTGCTCCTAATATTTCAGGTATGCCAAAATATACGTTTGTCATTTTAAAAGCATACCATACAAGACCGACTAAATAATTTTAATTTAGTATACCTGAACACTCCAGTTTCTCATAGCATTATATTTATACGACTTAATTAAAATGTATAATTTAACACAGTTCGATGGAATTTTTTTTATTTTTGCCATATTTTTTCAAGCCTGTACTCTTTTACATGCTCGAAATTAAAGTGTTACTGGACTTTTTTTTTTCACAAAATATTTGATTATATGTGTAAGTTTCAGCATTTTAAATATCTTCCCGCCAGAATTATTCGGCCTCTTACAAAAAAAATAATACGCCTAATGAAACAAAGTTGCAGTTAAAAGTAGACAAATTTGGACATTGAATAATTCCTAATTTCGAAATGCCCAGAACTTGAAATTTTAAACAACTGCGTTCCTCATCCCCCTCACCTTTTTTTCAATAACTACCGATAATGCATTTTTTAAAGAAATTTAAATGTTTTTATAGACAAATAACCGAACGAAGTGGCACAACAGTGAAACACTGGACTCCAATCCCTGAAGACCTCGAGACTTGTCAAGTAATCCTCATTTAGTTTCAGTTGCCTTAGTAAAAGTTCAATAATATTTCGTTCGAACTGTCAGCATAACGGTCCAGCATCCAGGCGGTGAATCATTTGTTATGGATGGACGATGCATATATTGCAATTTTAGACCATTAGGTAAAGGACGTGGTTACGAACTTATCAGTGCGATAAATTAACAAACGATGTATCGTTACACACATTCTTGGATGACGACAATAGCATCGTTGATAATAGGTAAAATCGATCGTTATCGGAATAGTGCGATAACAATCACGCCCCAGACAGGATTTGGTTACAGACAGTTTCGTAGCTGGGAATAAATGACGTAATGTTTTATAGCAGCTCCCTCCCGCCTCAAGGCCCATGCACTTAAATCTCCCCCACCCACCCAGGGGCTGATTGAGAGGGAGGCCATAGGACCCTCCCGAGACAACTCCAAACATTAAAACTCAATTAAATAAATGTCAAGTAAAATATTGAAAAATATTACCACTCAATTATATAAAAGGCAACACAGCATTAACAACGCAGTGAGTGGAACGTTTTTTTTTTTTTTTTTTGCCAAACTAGTGATATGTAAAATTGGTAAAATGGTAACTTAAATTAATCGTTTCCGTAGTATATTAAACTAACTTTCTTGTGTCTACATTCCAAATTGTTTTGTGCAATTTAGTTTGTTATTCATTGAAATTAAAATATTTGTTTCAAGAGCCAACATGATTATAAAGACACTTGGGAGCAGAAGCTTTAAAAATGTACATATCTCTCTCTCTCTCTCTCTCTCTATATATATATATATATATATATATATTTATTTATTTATTTATTTAGTTATCTATATAAGCACAACGTTTTCACTTCTGAAGAATAATTCATTCTAAAAATGTTATCGCATCGTAAAGCAGTATAGAGGATGTTGCAAAATTCCATGTCAATATTCTAGGGAGACAGTCCTCACATGTAGAGGAACAAAGTGTTACATATGAACGTAGGTCCAAAAACGCACAGTTTCTGCGCTACAGTTGGTAATACATTACGTATAGTTGATAGCGCGAGGGTAGGATCATATTGCTGTGGGGCATCATAGTACATAACATGTTACTATGCCACACACTACGCCACTAACACACAGACAGTAGGAACAACTGTGACACAGCAACATGATCCTGCCAGCGTGCTATTAACCATACGTCATGTATGCCAACTGTAGCGCAAAAACGGTACGTTTTTGGACCTATATTCATGTAACGCTTTTTGTTCCTCTACACGTGAGTATTGTTTTCTAGAATATTGACATGGAATTTTGCAACATCCTGTATTTTATAACGATTCACATTATAAAACTGTACATATAGCCACTAGTGTTACGGGACGTCCTCCAATGAGCCCGTTGTGTTGTGGGCAGGTGCGTGGTGCCCGGCTGCGACGACCCCACAGGTCCAGACTACTCTGCACCCTGGGTACCTCACGCTGTCCCCGCCGCCGACACACACCACACAGCCGGCTACAAGCCCGACAACTGTCACCGCTACCTGCCTCTTGGTAACTTGACTGACTGCGGCGAAGAAGACTTCTCCTCCACCACCGTCCGCTGCGACGCCTGGATCTACCGCGACGAGAGAACCATCGTCAACGACGTGAGTACTGTATCGTCTCCTTGTCGCCGTTACTAATTACCTGTGACGTCCAGTCCATTATATGTATTTTATTTGTAAAGCTGTCATGGAGCCCACCTTTGATTTATCAACACATTTTAAGTTGAATAATGTGGATTTCAAATTGGAAAACGAATTTAAATTAAGCTTAATTAAACATGGTTGATAATGATATGACATAAAACACGTTATTAAAGTGTACGTGGACGTATAAAATCCTCGTGAATGCGTCATGTATGCAGTTGCAGCTATTTTGGTGTCGGAACACGTAACTTCAAACATGTAACCAAAGTAGCCACTCTACCATGCACCATGTGCAGTTGAAGAGCAGTACTGAAGGATAAGATAGACGCGAGTTGAGCTCCCCACGCTTAGATGCGATGATGCGTGAGGTGAGGGAACAAGAGTGAGCCGTACAGCCCGCGAGCTTCCAGGCTCGTTGCAGTCCAATATCACGCAAGTTAGGTTTCCATTCGATATCATTGAACGTCTTGAAAGCTAAAGGATTGAAATATAGATTCCCTTGTGTATGTATCTCCAGGAGGCCGCGGTAGTCTGTGGCTAGAGCACTCGCCTCCCATCAAGGCGGCCCGGGTTTGATTCCCGGTGGCGTCGGTCCCCGGATTTTCGCTTGTGGGAATCGTACCGGATAATACCGCTAGTCGACGGACTGCTTCTTCCCGCCCTTTCATTTTCGGCGCCGCTCCATAACGTCATGTCACCTCTCACCAGCGCTGAAGGCCAAAATCTCTTCATTTCATTTTACGATCAGGGAACAGCATCAAAGCCCTCAAAATACAATTTTCAGCCGTATTCACTATTTGTATCTCATATAGGATAGGACTAACGTAAAAAGTGGCGTTTATGAATAGCTTTTATTTTTTTGTGAAAAAAAAAAAAAAAAAGAATTATTTCCAGAACAGTTATTACCGAGATACGGGTACACGCGCAAAGACGTATTTTTACAGAAAACGTCTTGCTAACGGATCATCTGAACATTTTTTTTGTTTTGTTTCGTACACCAATGCCCATCGAGGTTAATTCTACTAGAAGTTAGATACTCAAATTTAGTATGGACGGGTTCGTCAAGGGACTATTTTACACTAGTGCTTATGGAAATAACGAAGCGTACAAAACCAAACATTGCCAAAGAACAAAAGATTTCTTTGTAAGCGCTAGCATAAAACAAACCCCCTTCAGATATCAACGAAACTGTCCCTTGCCAAACCAATAACATTGAGCCTCTTAACCAACCTCACGTAAATAGACAAGAGTACCCTCTCCCCATTATTCGCTTATGGAACGAAATTGCCAATCGGAAGGCCGCGTTTCAAGGTGTACTCTGTGTTTGGACTTGGGAGTTATGACGTCATGTGAAGCACCTGTTGTGAATTAATGGAGGTATGTGACGTCATACCATTGAAATTGAGTACCCGAGAGCCTGGTAGGGTCACTTTTTTTCCACTGAAAGCGCGGAGATGACTGACCGGTAATTTCTATTTAGGGACGGTATTTGTCCATGTATCGTGTATGTAACGAAACAAAGCGTAACGTTCATCAGCA
The DNA here is from genome assembly GCA_003012365.1 of Medauroidea extradentata. NCBI lineage: Eukaryota > Metazoa > Arthropoda > Insecta > Phasmatodea > Phasmatidae > Medauroidea > Medauroidea extradentata. The sequence continues at coordinate 59,099 of PNEQ01001978.1, read as the reverse complement.
GCAGCTTACAGTAAAGATAATGACGTCAGCGGTTCATGAGAAAGAAGTGGGTTGTGTCGGTAGTTAGTCTGTCTCACGTAACTTTACCGTATTTTGACATTTCTTTTCTGAGAACTGCGTATGACAGATCCATCGTTTGGAGTTTTAAACCTACCTGGCTTTATGGAAATGTACGGTCTCCGCAAGCCTATTTTCAGACACACTTCTTGGAAGTAAAGTGTCAAAATACGGAACACGTACATGAGACAGACTATATGTTTTTCGCGTCAAACGATATCGATATTGTATGAAGAAAAGAAACATTGTAACGTCATGCATAATAGCGTAAGAGTAAGTCACAAATGTTAATAACCAAGTTGAAACTATCTTCGTAACACGACCCCTGGCCTATTCTGTAATTTATCTGATCTTTTTATATATACCGCGTAACTGTCGTTACGAGGAAAATTTGTATACTGAAATTCAGCGTAACGCAGTGTAAGTCGTTGAAATGACTCGTGACTTTCTTTATATAACGATTGCGTAACGAGTAAAACTGTAAGAAAATGGCCGGTATTTTGATGTTATATCTCACAGAAATTGATGCAGGGGAATTAATGGGATTGAATCAGATATGGGAATGTGATAAAAATACATTACAATCCCTTAAATTTGTAATACTCTTATTAGTTTTAACGCCGGTGCGAACGACAAATTTAATACAGTACTAGTGCTGTTTATCTTGTTTGTGCTGTATAGACCTATATTAGATTCTTTCTAGAGACGATTGACAATTGAAATAGCCTAAATCATATAACATTGAATCGGAATTTTAGAAAGGAACAAATATGTTGCATAGTTATGCAATATCAGAAAATTTGAAGTAATAATTTATTTATGAAACGCCGTGAAAAATGATCAAATATATAATTAAGTAAAATGTTTGAAGGTTTTCGGAACGCATCCTACAGTGTTGTCAAGACTACTCACATTCAGTTTCAGAGAAGTGTTGGGTAATTACGACATAGTGACTATCAGTACTGCTGTCACTCAAGAAAGACAGTCACAAGTGATCATTGTTACCAACAGATGTGAGGTTACAGACATGGCCACGTAGAGCTCATTCCTGTTTGCATTTACCGGTCTTCAAGTCACGTATAGAAGCCAACCAGCGTGGTAAATTACGCTACCGCTATGTACTATCCACTGTTATTTTTCATATTAGCCGCAGTGTTAATAGTTCACCTTACTGTCAAGCGGAGATACTATAGACTGCAGTGATAAGGGTACGGTCTACCGCAATTTTCATCACCATTTTTTAATTTTTTATTTGTACCAGATATTTTTTCTTATTTTATACATAAAATATGACTAAATTTGGCTCTTATGAAATATTTTCATCTCTCATAGTTTTCGCGTAATGGCTTGTTAAAGTCATATTTTGCATGTTTCCATTTCAACTACACTAAAACAAACTGATATAACAAACTCAAAAAAATTACAGTGGATAAAGACATTGCAGGTTACAATGTTATGCTCAAAATTTAAAGAATAAAAATTATTTGAAATTTAAAAAAATGCTGAAACTCAAAATAAAAATTTTTAAAATTCAATAATTTTTTTAAAATACAAATAATTTTTATTCTTTAATTTTATGAGCATGACACTGTAGCCTGCAATGTCTTTAGCCACTGTGATTTTTTTTTAGTTTGGTATATCAGTTGATATTAGTGTAGTCTTTAAAACGAAAACATGTAAAACATGACTTTAACAAGCCATTACGCGAAAACTATGAGAGATAAAAAATTTTCATAATGTCCAAATGTAGTCACATTTTGTGTCTAAAATAAGAACAAAAATATCTGGTACAAATAAAAAATAAAATAATGATGAAAAATGTGGTAGATACCTTAAGAGGAAGGTACCCGAGGTCAAAGATATCGCACCCCAGATGCAGAAGGGCACTCGTAGGCTAGGCCGTTAGGCATCTCTTACCCTGAAGAATGACATGGAATGAGGCTCTGCAAAGATGAAACTCCAAGATGATAGGCGGGGGAATCAGACGACCCGCCAATGAACGTCATCGTCCAGCACGATTCCCACACGCGAGGGTTTGTCGACCAACCCCGTCCGGATCGCCTCGGTGGGAGATTGCCACGGCCCCCGACTGCTGGGGTAGCTTTGTACGATTTAGGATGTTTTACCTGGGCGGATATAACGTTTCGTTTTAAATACTCAGAATGTAATCTAGTTCTTCAAAAATTGACCCCAAAACAAACCCAAAGTATCCCCGCTTTGTGGTTGAGGCAACGACAATATGTAATGTTCTGAGGTGTTTAGCTGGCGAGTGATGAGAAATGAGAATTTGTCTTATTACCATGAAATAACCTTGTGCATAACATTACTTTATTTTCCTTTCAGTGTAAAGAAGTAAACTATTGGATTTACGGGCTTTTTGTTAAATAAATTAAATATATGTTTTATGTCTCCTCTCCTCTTGACCTGCATCTGGTGACGCTTATTACAGTAAGTAGTGCTTCAGAAATGTTCACATTGTCGTGAACCGCCTACGTCTAAATTAAGGGTCGGGTCGGTAGTGTCGTGTCGCATACCTCAATCTCAGTAAATAGTGTGTGTTTGTCAGACATTTGCGCTACTGTAGGCGCGTCGTTGCGTAGATTTTAATATAAGGCGTGTACTAAACACAGGCGCATCAGCTTAATGTATCTACTGCATGTCGTTGCATCAAATGGAGTTATTATATCTTTTTTTTTTCTCTTCAATACAGTGTGTACTGTAAACCATCTTGAACGTATTTGTTGATTGTTTGCAGGGAAAACATGTATAGTATTGTAGTAATGGTAGTTTAGCAGTTTTTAACCTCTGAGATTGTCGCACAGATTTTTCCACTGCTCTCTCCTCTCCGTGGGTTTGCTGTGTCTGACCATATAGACCCTTCTTCCGTCAACCGTGACCGCTATAAAACTGCTCAGCCACGATGCAAGCAATGCTTATAACATAATAATCAAACCCGACCTAGTTTAGAAGAAAGTACGCATTGAAAAAAATAATGAAATACCGTCGAAAAATATCAAAGTGAAAGAAAAATGAACCTTCTAAAATGGCAAGACGCTCGGGCCTCGGGCTACAACGTGTTTGTACCCTAGTTTCAACCGCGTAGGAACATGCAATTGTGGTCGTATTATCGTCGTTCCGTGTTTCTCCGAATATATCTAAAGGCTTACTAATAAAAAAATTATTGCATTGAGATGTCGCATGATACAAATAATGTGCGAAATTGCTACAAAAGTTTTCGAACAGCTCAAGCTAATATTTTCGTTGCCATCTTCAAGCTAAAACAAATCCGCAAATTATTAGTTAAATTACATAATGGGTTTGCAGCGTTCCCTTATCTCTATTATTGCCCCATAATAAAATGATAGCAACACGACTGGTGCCGACAACAGAAATACTGCACGCCAGTTCACAGCTTTGTGCATAGTTTATTCTCCGTAAAGTTAGCACTAATAGGGGCCCTGTTATTTTTTCATTAATTACAATTTATTTCTCTCTGCCACTTGTTGATATAAATGTGTCGTAAACGTAGTGTATAAATTTCACTGCTTTCGAAGTCAACGTCGGAGGTCGTATTAAAATTATTATTCACAAGACTGTCTTGAGGGGGTTATGCATGCCTTGGACTTTACTATAACCCTTTTCACAAATAAAATTATAGGGTTGCCACTTTAAGTCCCATGGGAAAATTAGTACGAAAACACTCCCCACCAGTTTGGCGCTCCGCTAATAGAAGCGATGCTGTTACCGTCGAGTGTGGAAAACTGAACCTTATAGCGTACTGTCTCCGCACATCGAACGCGGAGAATTACGTGTGGTGCATAGCAATGCTCACTTCACAATGGACAGCAAAATAAATACCTTGTGCGTACTTGGTTCGCAGACTTATGTAAAATATGTTAAGACTTCCGAACAATAGCAAAAAGGATACCAGTTAGCACAGAAAACGTTGGAAATTGACGCGTTTATTTTAGTGCTTCGTTAAAAAAACTTTTCATTGCCTTCTATTTGCGTTGAGTCCTACATCTTTGATGATTAGTGCAAGTCAACTATTCACCAAACGAGACGTGCTTCGTAAGTGAATGTTCGTTCAAACATTTTGACATATATTTAAACCACGTAAAGCGTTATGCTGGGATATGAATGAATAAGAAGTGTGCTAATAATATGTCGTTTCATTGTCCTTGGTTGAGCGTTCAGCACGCTGACCTTCCACTATGACGATCGTAAACTTGGCTGACTGCCGACTGCTGGTGGGTTTTATTTAGGTACTCGTACGGATCGTTCTCTCTCTCTCTTTCTTTCTTTCATCTCACCTCAAGCATTGCTAAGGCTGGAGTCTTGTTCCCTCTGGACAATGCTCGCTTACTCTCGCCGATGTTGAGGTAGTCTTCTGTTTTCTGCTGACAACACTGATATCACTGACAGTTCGTCAGTGTCCGTCAACAATAAGGGAACAGTCTCAGTAAGAAGCTGCATATTTCTCGGGCAGTAAATAGATCATATCGGAACGTAAAATCAGTAAACATTACTACAATCTGCGCTGCCTAGCAACTACATCTCTGGCATCTCTGTGATATAAATCTGGCGATGAACAATCATGTTTATTTTGTTCTTTGTGTAAAACGTATTTACTTTAAAAATAAAGTCGGTATATTTTTAGCATATTGATGCGTCTAGCACGACTTACGCATTGATAAGATTTTCTTTGTTTTTTCACAACGAAGCCTAAACATCACGTGCATTTATGTTTGCGAAGCTGTACACATTTAGCTATTATTTTTAAATACCTAGCAAGGTATGATTCAACCTCTTTAACATTATTTAGGCTTTGCAAACTGAAAAAACCAATGTTTCAGTAACTATAAACATACATTAAATAAACATAAGTACATTTGCATAGCTATACTGCATACAAATTAATAGATAACTACTTCGGCCCTTATATCTTATAATAAGATTCCTTATCATATTATTATAATATACTTCAACGTATGAATTTCCACCAAAATATCGTTTTCCTGACAACCCTGATGCTCTGAAGTGCCAGTAAAATCAGTAAACGGATGTAGCCTCGCATTGGGTATCATCAACTAACTATCAGTCTTATCAGTGTCGTCAGCAATATCGGAACTAAAGCTCACATTACTGTAAAAACTGGCCAGTGAAATCAGTGAGTAACGGAAGGCGGCCCTAGGCATGAGGATGTTAGTAGTTACCTTTGTTTGGTTCACTCCACAGTGGAACATCACCTGCGAAGACAACCAGTGGAAGCTGTCCATGGTGGGGACCATGCACTTCGCAGGGATCCTCATGGGCGCCTTCGTCTTCGGTTACCTCGCTGACAGGTATGTATTAACTACTCCAACTATACTGCCTGAACGTCAAGAGTTTCTTCATGTCGCTGTCTACCAATAAGACAGTCTGTAAAACACTACCATTAGCTCGTGAAGCTAATAAGACCTAGCTTATCACTACATTTTATAGTATTTATGAAATATGCCCGTTACATGACCCTCTCGTGTTTTTTCGTGAACAGAAGCATAGACTCCTATCTTACGAGCCACCTGATACGGCCCGTGGAAGACATTCGCTAGCTTCCCTATCCTTTTCTGGGCCTTAGCTGAGCAGCAGACAACCTTTATTAGCTCCCATTTCCACAAAGCAAGGATGTGCGGTGTCGTGCCGTGTCGACGCTGCCTCTTTTCTTTTGTCCGCTCCTGGCAACGAAGGACGACCGCCTCGTTGCGCGCTACATTCACAGGAGGCTGCAGAGGACACGAAATTGCTATTTCAATCCAACGCGGCGACTTTTCCTCGCACATAAGTTCGAGTGGTGTTGTTATTGTCGTTTGTGAAACAGTACCATTAGTACAGTCCTCTACAGTTTTTACGCACATAGGCCAGCTGGCATGTAGTCTCTGACAGAACATCCTGTGTTCCCTTACCTCAGTCGAATCTAGCAGCCTGGACAAAAAAAAAGTTCGACCTTCAGCGCGTCAGGTACACACGCCTTACTCAAATACTAACCAATGCGCCTACTGAATCTGACTACTGGTACATGGGTCGCCTTGCCCAAAAAAAAAAAAAAAACAGGCATCATTACGTCAATGTTCGGGATTAATGCCGTCTGAGCGCGCGCTACCTCTGCCGTCGTTTTTTGCGAGTAGGTGCAAGCCTGCGAATTTTCCAGCTGTGTAACACGATGCCCTAATGCGTTCGTTTCTGCAGATATTTTCTTGGTTTCGTCTTGGTCACGGCCTACCTGTGTGACAGTTGCGTTAACTTGCGAAATTAACCTAACATCCTGCTCTTTTATTGGTTCCTTCAACACGTGGTCGTTCTCTACACATGCTGTTACGTGCTGGTCGGTTTTACTCTCAACTGAGCCGACATGTGACGTTGCCGCAACGCACCTCTGTTCCCCTTGTCTTTTCCGCCGGTTCTCTACCACCAGTAGTTTCTCGGTCGCGTGGCCTATGCGTTAGTCACTCCTCAGAGTTCTGATATTAACTGAGTAGTGTGCTGCTCAACCCGAGTGGATTGCTGCTCAAAAAGCGCATGCATCTGCAACATGAAGCATTGAAATAGGGAACCGACTTCTGAGTTATCCTTTGTGGACCGAGAAAAGGCTCTGGTTCCTTGACCTGTCGGCTCTCCTCCATTCACGGAGCCATCATTCACGCCGCCTAGCGACGCTGAGCTATCTTCCGCCGACATGTTATTACCCCCACTGAATAAACTACATAACAGTTTATCGAATTCTCCCGAACATCTGCTCTCGTTATCGATAACTGATAAGCAAATCGACTAGCTCTACTTATTTCAATGGCGTCAAGCGGCCTTTGTTAATACAATCTACAAAAACATAAAAAATTTAACCAACTAACGACCATCTGGCATACATTACTTCTCGCCGCACTACTAACACATACACTATCACGTTGAAAGCTGTCGAGTCAGAAAAAAAAACTAACGTTGCCACTACAGTAAAATTCTCCCGTTGAAGTCCTTCGACGCGCCGACCGGAACAAGTCTACAAATAAATAAATGGTAATCCTTAGCTCACCAAACTGAAGATCTGCCAATGTAGCCGTGACCAAGGTGCGGAACCTTGCGCCGCAGTCACCAGGGCGTAGACCCTCGCGCTGCCAAGTTCCGGAGGCAAGAGGTCCTCGCTCGATGCCTGGACAGGGCGTCCAGCATCTCTCCGTAGCTGTAGTCTCTTCAAAGGGCCCAGGTGGACGTTGCTGGTGTTGACGTCGTCTGCTGCACTCCGCGGTGTCGCTCGTTCGGTCCGAAATCGAGTCTCATTCACGGCAACCGCGATTCTCACGACAGTTCAGGCGCATACTCACAACAGTTCCGACACGTCTGTTCCAACACTTTCAATCACTTGCCGGTCCTATCTCACCGGAGTAATATCGCGTCGGCGTTTCTCTTTGGTCAGTATCGGGGTTCGAACAAGAGTCTCTCTCCGGCGTGCAGTTCGTAAAGCCCTGAGTTGGCGCGCCACTCTGCTACGTTTATGATTTTTTTACTGTCCTATTCTCCTTCTGTCCGTATCTACGATGATTAAAATGGGTTAATGAAAGACTGATGTTGTGCCCAGCTAGCTAAAGAAAACTCACATTTCTGATTATAAAACAATTGCCGACGAACCCACGCACCTCGGGTTGCAGATTCCGTTGACGTTGAACTACTTTGACTTATGTTAGCGAAACAATTAAGTATTTTCTCCAGTGTTAAAAAAAAACATAATTGACGGAGTTGAGTTATTTGGGAAACGGCCGCGACTACCCGTAAGTCCACTCGACTGGTGGCCACCGCCCCGCAGTTTGACGACTATGAAGAAATGATCCCTTTACCACCGGAGTTAAATACGTGTTGCTTGATTACATATTCGCGTCTCTCCCAGCATCCTACATACTCCTCTGTTAGCCTTGCGTCTCTTCCCCACCCCCGAGCACAAGGAGGGGACGAAGCTCCTCTCAGCCAATCAGAGAGAAGCACCCTACTTCCCGTGAATGCGTGAGTCCGCTATTAACGGCCTACGTTTATTACACAAAATAAAGTTTTACATTTTAACATCACTAAAATACATAAATAATCTTCGTATTGTTGAATATTATTGGCATCTCTTAATTAATATATTATTACTCTAAGTATTTAGATTACCAGTGGGCCGGAGAGGGCGGGGGAAGAGAGAGAGAAAGAAAGAGAGAAGAAGGAGGAGGGGGGCAAGGGCTATTCTTTCGGCTCTAGGACCACATGTGGCGTTTTAGCTGGCCTCCCAGGTCGCCAGTTTGACGGGTACTTTTACTCACAAAAACTATAATGAACATGTGTGGACTCAACCGCTAATTACATTACCATAATTGATCAACTGACGCTTGGCAGGTTTAATGATACTAAACAAGACATATTTATTGCATGATTTATGATAGTGATAGTTTTAGCTGTTTGTAATTACTATGGATGGCGTATCACATACCCCTTGATGTTTGACGAGTACATCGTACCTGTATATACCTCTGACCATTGCACTGTAATAAATATTAATGTCGAATCCACTTAATTGAAACTATTGCCTTTACAGAAAAAATTAAAAAAATGTCTTAAATTGTAGCTTATCACTACATTTTATAGTATTTATGAAATATGCCCGTTATATGCCCGTTACAACTGGTAGCACATTCTATTCCATTTCATTTTCACCAAGAGTGTGTTTTAAGAGTATGTTTCGGAATCTCTCACACGGATAACGAAATTACTCAGTTTTGTCCTGCCAGACGATCTAAGTGCCTAACGTAAATTTCTGGGTTTGAACCTTGAGTGCACTGTGGATTTTTCTCCTGCCGCTGCCGATTCCTCAAATGCCCCCGGAGGCCGTGCTTTCGCGATACCGGAAGCCGAAGCTTCCATAAGTCGCTGCGTGTTTGTAAAATCAAATGCACCCCGACGGACTGGTTGCAAACCATTGAAACCGTCGGTGGGGCGCGTATAACTGTTTTAGCTGGCTTCCGGACTCGTATTTAAGGTTGGGGGGGGGGGGTTGTTGCCATAATTAATATATTACGTGTTTGTGTAATGGACGTAGGAATGAAGCTCCCTTCCAGCTAGGCTGGAGTGATGTAATGTCGTGTTGTTATGTACTAGTGAGGTGCATGTTGCCGTCAAGTGGCTAGATAAACTCGTAGTGTCGTAGTGCGTGAAACACCTGCAATCGCTGTGTGTCTATGGCATAGAAGGAGAAAAACCCTTACAAAAGAATTAGGGCGACCTTGAAACGCGCATCAATGGAGCGTATCGCCGCGACGAACCACGTGCATGATTCCCGCCGACAGCCGTATAAAAATGCGGTTTTTTATGCTCCATTCCCCTCGAAATCGATAGATCCCAATTAAAAAATATGATTATCCAAGCAGAACGATGAAGTGGTATTTAAAATCTAGCCTTTTCTTATATCTTAAACCGCATATTTATCTTAACAATGCACATGCAAGTATGTGTATAGTTGCAGTTGGCTGTATAAAGAGCTTCAAATATTTTATTTTCACGTGCTAGTTAAGGAGGAATGATATATATGGACAAGATTAAGCTAATTTGTGGCGAAACTTTAATTTTTTTTTGTCGTGAATTGTTTTGCTTTGTATTTACCTATTTAAATAGTTTACTTATTTGTGATTGTTCTTTAAGTTCGTGTCATTTATATTATGCTAATATAAAATCATGAATAAAGTAAAATAACTGTAGCTTTTTTATATAAAATAGTATTACAATAATTTTGAGGCACTCTAAATAAATGTTGTTTACCGTCACGTTATAATTGTTGACAGGAAATCTTGTTTATTACATACCGACAGTTTAATCTGTGAGATAATGTTCCTGAATGATAGGAAACAAAAATATAGTCTTAGTTACAAGAAGGGAGACGGAAGACAAACTCTTCGACATGGTGTCATAAAACACGTTATCGTTTGAAGCTATACAAACATTTTAAATTTAGGATTACAATGTAAGGTCTGAAAAAAACATCGTGATGTTGAAAATAATAAGTTACCAGTAGGTATGCAAAAATTAACTCTCAACTAGGCCTATGCTGTCGTCTCACATGAAGTTAAGTCAGGCAGATGATAGAACAATATTACAGCCGAAGAAAGCCGCTGTGATATGTCATATAAACGTAATTCGGAAGTAAATGATTCTCGCTCATTCAATACAAAAGATACGAATCCATATTAATACTCAATTTTCGAGAATGGTTCGATTCATCTAGTTCTGTTCCTGTTTATGCGAGATGCAAGAATTCGACAGCAAAATAATTGTGTTGTGAATTTAAATTATTTGTGTGCTTGTGCTTTTAAGCCAAGTCCTCTAAACACGCTTATTTGTCCACTGGAAGCCATTAATAGGTAGGTAATACGGGCGTGACAGGTGAATTCGTAAAGAATAATATCGTCTTCATGAGCAGAGCACTAAAGATGCATACAGTGAGTTCGCTGCAGTCTTGTATTCTACCAAATCTCGTCAGCGATAAGCTTGTTCCTCCTAGTGTATAGGAACTGGCTTGCCAACAACCTGCCGGTAAGATGTCCGAGAAACATTTATTGTGACCTTAAAAGGTGAAACGTGAGGCATAAAGTAAAAACAAATGTTGTTCTGTTTCTGTTTTACAAGTTAAGTTGTTATTTTCTCCATACATCAGTTTTCCAAAAGTAGTTACATCCATTTTAAAGGTGTTGCAAATATGTTTAAAATGTGTTGTATATTTTTTTCAAAATATAGGTGTGTATTTGAACTGTTTTTTATTCTAATATGTAAAGATACTGGGAATAATTTCGGCTGTTTTGTGTAAAACAAAACACGTGTGTCATGTATATCACAGTTCATGTGCTAGGCGAGAACTTCCTTTAACGGACGGAAAATAACGCAGGCTCATCTTCTGTTCATTCAGGCCAGAAATATTGCATTTCCGAAATAAGTTAAATTAAAAATCTTTAGCAAGAGACTGCATCTATGTGAGATACCAACACATAATGCATGACAGTTAAATTTATCGTTAATAGTTATAAAAAAAACACGTTCTTAGTAAGTCTTTAAGATGCACTTTAAGACAGTTTAAAAATTACTGGTAACTATAAAAATAACTTAAAAATTCGATGGAACACATGGCGTAACTGTGCATTTATATATTTTTTTTTCTATTAGGAAAGCTGCTAAAATAGTCTAATTTTGCACCTTGAAATCCAAATTTTCCCGAGGGAGGGCTCCCGGACCCCACCGCTTCAATAGGGGGATGGGTGACTGTTGGCCCCCTCCCTCCCCCCAAACTAAAATCCTGAGCACGCCACTGATACTAAAGTATCATACAGTCATAAAACTTGGAGGCAGAACAAGTAATATGTTCACCCTTCCATTGCAGGCATGCATTAAATGTTAAAAGCAACCGCAGTGAATCACAACTCTTTCTATAACATGCCGATCTACATAAATGCTGTATGGTGCTGAACGGCGTAAATACTCTCGTAGGGTTGACGTTGACGCGATGACGGTTTGTGGTTAGAGCTTGTTTTCAACATCCGTGGCGTTTAAAGCAAAGGAAGTTATTATGCTTTAGTATTTTCCGCCGGTTTGCCGTTCTGCTTGGCGCAGTTGGATATCCGGAGGACAATTGTACGAGGGGCCCGGGGTTAAATCAGATTAAATGGAAAGCTTGCGTTCATCATGCTAGATGTACGATGTTGACTCGTTGCTGAGGATAGATAAGACAACAATACGTCGGCTGTCGAGTGACTGGGCAATCCGTCATAGAATTTAAATGCAGCGGCTTATCTTTCAATGCCAAGTGACGTCTGCGGATAATTTAAAAAAAGGAGGGGAGATGCTTTTACAGAGATAGTGACACAAGTTACAGATATTAATTGAACTGACTGTTAACTGTTATTTTCCATTATGACTTATGGCACTTAGAGCCTACATTTAAGTCCGTATTCTCGCAGTAATTCGCATTCCAGCTTTAGGATTTTGCAAAGTTTACTATAATTTTTCTTATTTAGTTACTAGCCAGCTTATATTCGCAGCTTCATTAATACTTACAAGGACTGTGAGCCCCACACTTCCAAGGAAGAGAAGGAAATGCAAAGAAAGCAAACGTCGCGGCATAGGTGAACTGAGAAATCGCCACTGACATTTAAACCATGGTTACTTCTATGTGGTATATACAGCTGATATATATATAATATTCTCACTACTAAAAATGTACAAATCGTCATATATACCGTAAACACCTTCCCCCTCCTTTCCTGTAACAAAATATTACTGGAATCACACGAAGGTCCAAGAAACTGAACATAAAATTTCCAATTAACTAACACGAGGTTTAAGCAAGATTCCTTTAAAAGTCGTGGAGTGAAGTGATTTTTGTCAGCGATAGTGTTGATTAATACATACAGAACTGGCTCAGTGACTTGTAGGCTAACCTCCAAGAATGCCGTTTTTTATTGATGCAAACAACAGCTGTTCATTAGCTGTTCGCATTTGGTTGCTTAGTGCCAATTGCGCAAACGACACGAACTTATCGTTGTTTGAATACTAACTTGCATCGAAAAGAAAACGGGAAAACGAAGGCACACTGTTACAAAACGCACGTTAACGGCAATATCCTCTACGTACCAACATGCGAAAATCTGGAGTGGTCTTTCCGGGACATAATTCGGATCACAGTTACGCACCATCCATGGCCCCTTCAAAAGTCTCGGAAGTTTGCCTAACCATACCGATGCTGGTATAGTTCAGGATATTAAACCCAACATTGGTACATAATATATTGTCAGGTGTTAACTAAATCGTATATTTACAACAGTTTTATTCTATTCAGACCGCAATTATTACCAGTATCATTGACAGAAATGATCGCGGAACATGCGATGGTTGACATTGAAAGTATTCCTCAGTGCTGTATAAAACAAATACATGTAGTGTTAACCGTAAAGCATGAGCAAACTACTAGAACCAGCAGCGGAAGTACGAGCGAGATACCACCGCAGGCGGAAATGCACGACACATGTAGGATGACAGTCGATCGTTACAACTGAGCTACCGTCAAGTAGGTTTACTTTAACTGCAGGGATAACTTTGAACAACCCAAAATTGTTGTTTTGTAGTCATTTTGTGAAAAATAGAGACAATTGTAGTTAATTATACAAAAACCTTAAGCTTTATCCATCCGGATAAAGTTTTTCCAGTTCTTCACCAAATGGCCTAAATATACATATTTTTTGTTGTACCACTGCAGCCGTAGTAATCCCACATAACGGTAATGTTTTTGAGATTTAAAGGGACGATCGAATCATTTACAAATACAAAAGGGGATATTTCTTGAAACATCGCATTGTAGTAAATAAACGCCAAAATATACTGGAAGAAGAGGCTAACAGGACTCATTGTGCTAAGGTTTTGCATAATGTCTGACACTAGTTCACAAACAGAGCTGTGGTTGGGAGTTGATGAGGAAATATCACAAACTGTACGAAAGCTACCTTGATAATGAGGAGAGTGAGTATGTGTTGTTAGCACGCTTGACCTTTTATTTAGGAGGTCGTACTTTCACCCTCGACAAGCTCGTCTGAGGGTGGCTTTTCTCGATCAGTTTTCCGTCCTTTTTGTAGGGCCAGTGTTGATACACTTTATTAATATTAACCATCTCAGCTTTGCTCACGAGATTAAGGTTATTGTTTGACTTCTTGAAATGAGGAATGCAAGCAGTAAGGCCGTTATTATTATTATTATTATTATTATTATTATTATTATTATTATTATTATTAATTTGGTTCTGTACATTGTCTTTGTTCAGTGTTATGTTGATATTTATTGTACCGTGTCATTGTGTTTTTGTGTGTATCATATACAATCGGAACAGAAAGTATCCACACACAAGATAGTATGTCAAGGAATATGTCGTAGAATGATAAATTGAAGATAAAATGTCTTCTAGTCGCTGTCGCAAGATAAGCTAAGATTACAACTTTTAATCCTTACAGCAGTTATCACAGAAAAGTCCAAACCAATCGAGGATATGAAACAATTGCTTCGTGTTGGTAACAAATGTATTGACATACTTAATGCAAAAGTACAAACAAGTATGATAAATTATGTGACATTTATTTATTTTATTTATAGAGTATTTCAAATGTCCTTGAATATCACATTATCTTGGCAGAAGCACACACAGTGGAAAAGACATCTGCCAGGGTCTGTATTAAAGCCACCAGTGCCTATTTATGCTAGTTTAGTAATTTTTATTTTTTAATTCCAGAAAGGGAGCAGATATCGCAAATCCATTACACGTAAATGTTGAAAATTGTTTGTGCTATGTAGACTATTTTTTTCAAAATATAAGATTCTATAATTGTTACTAATTATAGACTTAATTAAATTTTCTTAAAGTCAATAACTTCCCAAAACTATAAAAACTTGTGTTTTGAAAAAAAAAAATGCCCTACATAGTACAAACAATTTCCAACGTTTCTACGTAACTGTTTTGCATATATGCTCCGTTTTAGGCTTTAAAAAATTAAGCTTTTATTAAAATAGCATAAACAGAGACTCGTGGCTTTAAGTAACTTTTCCAACGTTAGCGCTAAGGTGATTACGGAAAACTCTAGAAAACCAAACTCAGGATGCTTTGATCGGGAATCTAACAAGGTTCCTCCCGAATGCAAGAGGAGTGTGTGAGAATGTTGTTGTAGTTAAATCGAGAGTTTGTGAAATGGGGGGGGGGGGGAGTGTTTTTATGACATTTACATACACACAATTTTTGCATCAGACGTGACCCGTGTTTAGGCTAGTTGACTTCATAAAATTTTTAAGGTCCGTAGAGAATATCTGAACAAATTCTTGAAAAATGTTTCGTGGTCTTATCCGGTAAACTTGATTCTTCACTGTATCCTCGATAAGAATAAAACTGATGAGGATATGCAGCTCCTGACCAAAACGTGTTTGCAGTATGGTAAATTTCTGTTATGCTGTACGAGTTAATAAGGTATGGGACGTACACAAATGTTCAAAGTATTGATACAGATCTCTCGATGTATGGAAGTAAACAGAAAAAAATAAGAAAGCAGTTCCACATAACAGTTTTTGCTAATTTCGTGAACAAAAACTTTGCTAGAGTGACGCATCTTTTATCATAGTTTTCTGCACCGAAACAAATTGTCGCAGTTTCGATGTCGTAAACTGTTTACCAGAAACACACTACTTGGTCTAAATGTTTTCTTAGAAAGTTCAGGCAACGTATTTTCTACTATTGTTTTTTTTATGTATTGACTTCTTAAAACATTGATTTCTTTAACTGTGTGAAACTGTATTGTATATCACTTGCTTTTATAAACACTTCTGTAATTGCTTAGGAAGTTTGAATAGTATGTTGTACAGAGGGCCGTACACGATTTGTGGAATTTTTTGCGACTCTTCTTTATTTGGTGTATCTCAAGTTTCACGGCGGGAAGCCAAGAAACTGCTGGAGGTCTGATATGCTTTATCTCATGACCACACACTGGTGAGCTCTTGGTCACCTCGGTTCAAATTTTCGATGCTATACTAAGTTGCTTTGAACAGCTGAAGATCCAGTTTTCTACATAATTACACTTCAGTTTATGTTTACTTTTTACTTATAATTTCCGATATTTATTTGCGGCTCTTTTTCCTTACCTCAGAGACCATAATAATTCTGCTACAGACATCATTACGCCCTTATTACTAGAGAACAGGAATTTTAAAAAGCCTGCTATTCGTATTATGTAACCAGGAATAAATATTATACCTACTAAAATGGATGTGTATGAGACATATATGAATTACCACTCGTATTAGAAACGCAACAATTTACATTGACGCTGCAGCATTCGAGAATCTTTCGGAATATGCGAGTATTATTGACCAACATATAACTACTTAACAAAAGCAAACATTAGGGAGTATTTGGCTTTATTATTAACAATGTAGGAGCAGTTGTTTGGCGCCGTAAATGAATTGAAATTCTTCAGTTATGTTTAAACGAATCTCTGTCCACGAGAATTAAAATGGTTGGTGCTGAGAAATACATATTTTATTGACACTGGCTTTTAAGTTCCGAGTCGACTGTCGATTCTTAAAATTCATAATGTTCATAAAATTATACAATTATTGAAAGTTGAAATTATTATAAATAAATTGTCGGCAGGTTTATCCAGTTAAAATAATTATGAAGTACGGGTATAGGAAATTTAAAAGAAGCTACTGGTGGAGACACGTATGCCAGCCTGTTGAAAAAGTAGACGCATGCCGACGTCTTCTTCCGCGGAATTTCGTTGCCATAAAAAATAAACGTGTAGTTGGCAGAGGAACTTCCTTCTTCCGACTATTCACATTCGTAAGTTCCGAAAAATACACATTTATCAAATATTTTTTCGAGTCACAGGAAGCTTACAGCTAAGAAAACCGTAACGACGCCATCTCAAAAACTCATAACTATAGACTCTACAGCCTTGAGAGGCCGAGGATGGTGCAGTTAAAACACACATCTATCCTATGTCACCCCTCGCCAGTGCTAAAGACCTACATGTTTAATGCTGACCAAAATCTCTTCACTTCACAGCCTTGAGTCAATCTGCGACTTAAAGCTCAGTGTTTTTAACTTCTTCACAACATATTAAACTCTTAATTTGCATTAAATACAAAACGTGAACACATTTCATATTATAATAGTACTGGAAATACTTTAATTTAAAAAACTCGGTTGTTTAGAAGTCGTGCAGTATTTAAATTTCTTGATGTGTAAAAAAATATTAATCGATTTAATGTTCGCAAAAAATTAGCGTTTGGCATTACCCGCACAACTGTTATCAAAACACAAGCAAGTATTTTACAAATTAAACATTAGTAAACATAGAAAAATTGTTGCTATAAACAGAAAATAATACAAAGCGATACTGATGTTTTAATAAATAATATTTAAAAACCTATTCACTTGAAATTCTAGTCTCTCCATCGGTAAAGTATTTGTAAGGGACTTTCAGCATTGAAACTATAATTTTGTGACATAAAAATAAGAGTCAATGTAAAGTTCAGACCGCTCTTCAACATTCAGTATACTTATCAAGATTTTACACTGCGTTAAATTACTGTGGAAACGTCTGTAACAGTCAGTTCCACTATTAAAAAAACCTTGGTGAGAAGTTTATGAAACGAGCTTTGAGTATATAGGCCTATGTACAATTCTTTAGTATACTCCTCAAATATGTTAAACCGTTTTTCGATAACTCAGGCAGTGATTTTTCTAACCGGAATTTTGCAGTTGCGTCAATGATGAAATTCCGTTAATAGTGTAACAAGACAGAGTTCGCACGGGTGAGGCGGCAAGTTGCACCACCTGATCCTCCCGGCGACACACGGTTGCCACTGCCTCCCGTATCGCTGACGTCACAGAACAGTTGGAGGGCGAGCACTGGTCAGTCGTCCTTGAAGGGCACGCACCTAGGTCATGATCGATAACTACTCTGTAAACTTCGGACTGCGGTAAGCAGGTCCTGTATTATACCCGAACTTTGATAATGTTCTGGGAGTCGTTGTGACCAGCAGTAAACATCAGCTCGTGAAGGCTGACGAAGAGAGTGATTGTGGCGTTTAGCCTATGCCGGTAAGTGGCTTATTCGGTAGCGAAGGCGACGGCAGGGAGCGACGCGCGATCAGCACATCGAGTGGTGACAATGTGGCAAGTGCGGACGGCAGTGGAAGAGTTAGGGCATGTTTGGACATTGAATTTGTGTGTGAGAGAGACGGGCGAGCAGGTTATATTGTAACTGTAAGTAGTGAGATTTCTGAAATCACATGTTTTAAGAGAACATGGACTACTGTAATCTAAGGCCTGTGTTGAGAGAACGGCATTGATAGTTAGAGCCCACGATTTTTCGCGAAAATAATTCTGCAACAGTTCGTTACAATGCCTTCTGCACATATGCAACCCTGCTTCATGAACAGTGATTGGATGTTTTTAACTCTCAACATCTAGGGTTCTACCCGCAAATCACAGACGTGTGGTGTCGCAGTAATCTTGTTCCTGTTGGCACAGTCAAATGAGCCACGTCTGTACAATAATATATTCTGACAATAACCATGAAGCACAGCTTCATATGTGCACATAAGGCATTGAAACATACTGTTGCAGAATTATTTTCGCGAAAAATCGTGGGTTCTATTCATAACGAAATTATATACATAACTGCCTTGTTACTATTTGATTATGCTTTTGTTCGTTGTTTATGGGTGTGTGATCAAAGTATTCTGACATGCATCTCGTGAACAATTTTCAAAGGGTTGACTTATATGGTTTTATAAGATTTAAATGTTATTTGTTGACTTTAAATTGTTTAATACTGTTTCATAACAATCTTGTTATACCAACCGATTCTGAGGTGAGAGAGTTTTACGGTCCTTTAACAACGAGGTGTTAAGATGAGACTGGGGTGTAGTGACCTTAAGAGACAACACAGCATCCATGCCTGCGTCGGGATTCGAACTCAGGACCTCTCGCACCGTAGACCGCTGCCTAACAGACTACGCTACGAAGATCGGCAACCGATTCTGATATTATTTTCCGCTTTAGTCAGGTCCGTTATAGGCTACTTTACGTCGCTGTGCCATGTTCTTGCGATTTATATTATGTACTCTAAAATTACTGTCGTTCCCTCTTGTAGGTCAGTATTCTGCCGCAAGTCATGAACGGTGCCTGTTACATGTGATTTTATGATAACTTTAGTTTGTTGAACATTCGTTGAAGGTAGGTGTAATAAACGACAGATTCGATTAATATCTACACAGTTTTGCACATTAGGCGAGAACCAATTGTAAAACAAGTAATCGTTACCTGCATTACGCTGTTAAATGGAGCTTTCTGAGATTCTAAGGTATAGCCTAGTATTGCGCACTTGGGAAAAAGGAGGGGTTGTATGCAAATAACCTACACTTGTCAGAGAATATGTCTGCATACACTTGTCACTTGTTCCTTGAACCTCTCAGGGCCAACTATTTTAATGCTTTGCGTCACTTCCTTTTGCTAATTTCTATAGTTGCGTTTTTGTTTTTCCTCCTAGTGTTCAACCCAACGATAATCACAAAGTCGACTTCCTGCAATTATCAGAAGTAGATATTTCCTTTGACCTTGACATTAATGTTTTCTCGGACGTTTCATACCGAAATCGCCAAGAGCAATCAGTTGCTATAATTGCAAACATTTCTCCGGAAACGAAGGGTCCGGGTGTAAACCAGTGTTGTGTAATCTTGAGGTGTTGGACATTTCTTGTATGCGTTTTAACTCCGCAAGAATTGCAACACTAGCTGACTTAGGAGGGCATGGTAGGCTATACATAATTCAACGCTAAAAGCATTAATCTATAGATGTAGGTTCCTTGAAGCCAATTTGCGAAAATTAAACAATTGCAATCCTAGACAATAGTTTTAGCCTACGTTTTAAACAAAATTGTTTCCAGTGTTACGAACTTCTGAGGCACAATCTCTGACGCCGGAACCTCGTGCATTTAACTGCGGCGCAAGAGATCACGCGTAACGAATTAGTAATGCTGGATAAATATTTACTTATAAAGTTAGCAAATACCATTATCTAGGATTGTCATTGAATATTTTATCTATATTGGCTTCGAAAGAAGCGTAGAAATCAATTGATGTTTTCATCGTATATTTATCTACCACGCACTCTTTAAGTGATGAATAGTATTCTTCATAGCCACCGCGTCATCTTTTGCCGCATTTGTAAAAAGAATTTAATACGCGTACCACTTAATAGGATATCATAGGAAAATGTTTTTCACGCTATGCAAAAAAATTTTTTTCGTCACTCTGTTAAGAAGTAAAAATATGAAACCACCACCTGCATTTATGTCCAGTACGTTGACAAGTTAAGGGCGTTCACATTTTATATTTGCACGGCATAGTGATCGCTTTATACACATTACTTGCAACTACATTTCCCCCTTGTAACATTTTTTTTAACTCTCATAGTTTTCCAATAGTCACATGACAGTCAAAATGTGCAAGTTACGGGAACAGGGTAGTAACAAAAACTAAGTGTTATACTTGAATGATGGGGCCGCGGTGGCCGAATGGTCTGACCATTCGCTTCCCACCCCGGATTTTCACATATGGAATTCCTGCCGGACGTTGCCGTTAGTCGGCGGGTCCTAACTGAGCCCCTAACTAACTTAAACAATTCGAACCCTACCCGACCGCCCATTATAAACTAGCACAACCTATCGTAACCTAACCCAACCTAACCTAGCACAACCTATCGTGACCCAATATAACCTAACCTTATCCTAGCACAACCTATCGTGACCCAATATAACCTAACCTTAACCAACCCCACCCAAACTAACCTATCCTAAACTAACCAAACCTAAATTAACCCATTCTAACCTAACCTAACCATAAGTAACCTAACCTTACTTAACCCAACAATTGACTCAGTTGCATGAAGCTGCACTAGGCTGCACTATGTTGCACTAGATTGCACTAGGCTGCACATCAAAGTCATTTTGTCTTTTTTAAAAATTGCCATAAATGAGGTAAATTTTCGTCATTTTGGATTTTTTTTTAAAGTACAAAGTAATTACATTGTGTGTTTTTAAATCTTTTAGCATAGTGCCCATATTATCTAATTTCGATATAAATTATTTCATTCGAGTAAGTCACTTGGTTTTTGTTAAACCTATGTTCCTATAACTTGCAAATTCTGACTTTAGCATGCCGCCATGGGGAAACTATGTGAGCTAAAAAATTTCTACAAGTGGAAATTGTAGTCACAAGTAACTTTTATAAAACTAGTACTACGCCAAGTAAACATAAAATCATCAATTTTTGCCACGTGAACGCCCTTAAGGCGTCTGCACACACTGCCGCTTTTGAATCTGTGTACACATACTCTTGGAGAATGCGTTCCCTAGAAATATTCGCTGCATAGAGAAAGAAGGTTGGCACACTGAGTGTGGCAGACTGCTGTGCACGACCTGTACGACGTGGCAATAATGCACCCTGCATCTTATTTTACGGAAGGAAAGGGTTTGAATGCTTGGGTATATATACAGCTAAACGGGGCGAGTTCATTTTTGAGGTTATCGAAATATGTGAATACTACAAAAGGTATTTGGAAGCGTGACAAAATTCTTCATGTGAACCAAGGCCTTAAAGTTAGTTTTTTTGGTCAGTGACTTTGTTCTTATTTTAAGCTATTCCAAAAAATATGCTGTAAATACGGAATTGTGTGACATCCTATCAGTGTTGAAAAATCTCTCTATATTTAAATACTGTTTTCAATTTCTAGTTGATGATTGCTACAAAAGCTCGTTTTTTGTTTGTTGAAACTATAATTTTACTACGAAATAACTGCATGATGCAGACTATGCGCACACATTTTCGGATCGCGCATGGAAGTAGTTACCCGTGCTCGAATCTTGATCACTGCAAGAGTAGGGCTTTCAGTCGAATTTATTTTGCGTTTAATTTGTATTTCTGATGACTGGTCGTGTAAATTAAACGAATATTTAATAGTGTCACTAATTGAAATAAGCACAACACAGCTTATATGTGCACAGTAGGCCTACATCTGAAATTCGACTGGGGTGACGCAGTGGTTAAAACACTGCATTCGCATTCAAGGAAGCCCGGGTTTGATTCCTAATGCGAACATACTAATAATGGTTTTTAAGGGTTTTTCTGAAATCACTCCGGCTATATGCATTATTTTTTATAACTACACACCATGGCCGTTCCCTGTCCAGTTTCCGGGAACCTCGGGTTCCGTCTCGAATAATGTCGCTGTCGATGAGACTTATGGGCCCGCCTACATATTGTGTTACTGAAATATATACTGCCTTAAGTCGATGGGACCTGAACTACTAACAAGCGGGATGTAATACACTGGAATCGGCAAAGGCTCGGCAGTACTGCGTAGAGTTTCATACCTTCTAGCAGCTATTTTTAGTCTGTTTGGTTTTTGTATCATTGTTGTTAATATTAATTTCTATCTTGCATCGGTAAATATAGATGACAGCTTACTTACGCTTAAAAAAAATATGTTAAGGCGGCCACCTACCCCACGCTTCAAATGCGTCGCAGCGTGTAAGTAAACAGGTATTTTTTACGAAACAATTCCATGTGTGCCCATTGTGCCAACGTACGAAGAAAACATAATTCAGACAAGGTCGGAACCTCATTTTAAAGACACTACGCTCTTCAAAAATAATGTTATAAGCCCTCCAACATGGCTAACTACGGGCTTTTCAGACAGTCGTACTTCAACATGTACCAACTGGATGTATATGAAACTCGGGTTGCTACCTGCACTGAACTTGCTACAGACTTTCCACCAATAAAACTATATGGTCACCGCTTAGTGTCCTGTAGTAAAAAACGTTCGGCGGGAATCCTGCACGATACTTTATCGCTTGGCTCGTTGAGGCGACGCGGCATTTGATGCGCATTTCAAGGTCGCCCTTATGTACCCGTCGTTTCTGAGCCTCTCACGCGCAGGTAGGTGGCGCCCTTAAGAACTACTACATGTCATTGACAGACTCTGAATTTAAAAAAAAAAATCAATAAATTAGTTGCAAGGAAACAAACAAAATTCATATACATATAGGAAACTACCCTCTTAATAACTGCATGAGAAATATTTATTTTACTGTGTATGTTTGTTGTTGGTGAATGTAACTGCCTGAACGAAAAGTATATTTATTGTAATATGTCAACAGATTCGGCAGGAAGATAGTCTTCGTGTTCTGCATACTGCTTATGTCAGTGACGGGGATAGCCCAGGCGGTGTCGCCTGACTACGTCACCTTCCAGGTCTTCGTCTTCTTGAATGCCCTCGGCACGTCGGGCGTTTATCCTCTGGCGTTCATTATTGGTGAGCTCTTATCCTTAAACTCTGCTATTGGTAAGCAAGTTCAACAATTACTTAGGTATCGAGAAGTACGCCTGCTTTATTACCCTTCTGAAACGCATTACTTTCGTGTTATGGCTTTAGTTCAGTGCGGTAAAGTGGGTAATAACATTTTTGTTCCAATGCGTAAACATAAGTAACGAAGTAATTACATCAAGTATACAAACTCTTTTCTCTTATAAAAAAAAACAGATCTTATTGACACTGGGAGTTTAAAACATTTCCTAGTGTATTTTAAGATTGGCTTGGAACCGGAAGCTGTGAAAGTTGTAGTATTTTGTGTAATGTGTTAAATATCGTGATGGTTCTATGTAGCTTTCTTCTTACATGTATATTTTAGCCTTATGTTTCCGTTTACTTATATTAATTTTAATTGTTATTTGCTTAAAATTCGATTGCCTTGTTAAATGCCACGTCCATAAATTTGAATCCTAAAACATGCTACATTTACAAAAATATAGCATAAAACGTCAGTCCTGCGTTCATATAAAATGCCGGTAATAATTAGTAATTGATTTATGCTATGTAAATAAAAAGCTACAACGGGACGTAGTGGACTGGTGAGATTTAATAAGTGCTAAAT
Source organism: Medauroidea extradentata (assembly GCA_003012365.1). Lineage (NCBI taxonomy): Eukaryota > Metazoa > Arthropoda > Insecta > Phasmatodea > Phasmatidae > Medauroidea > Medauroidea extradentata. Next base: position 35,469 of record PNEQ01001978.1, on the reverse strand, counting down.
TGTGCGGTCTTGAGCGCTTCCGAGAATAATACGATGAGATACAACAGGACAAACAAGATGCAATTCAAGTCTCAAGATAGCAACAGGTCATGAAAAAAATATTAATAACTTTATTTAATTAATATGTATATGTTTTCTTCCTGTGAAAGTGAATAGGAATTCGTTGTGTATTGGATAGATGGTCTAAAGATATTCGAATGTAAGTGGGCCGAGGAGTGGATTTAAAGTAATAATTAATCATACCTTGCAAATCACAGCCCTAAGGGCGTTCCTATTTGTGTTTGAAATGTGTTGTAGCGAGTTTAGATAGTTTTTTTACTTATCTACTAAACGTGCAATACATTTGCTTACTAACGAAAATAACACACACCTAGGACTATGTCTCTATAATTTTAAAAATACGACACCCCTATTAGAAACTTAATTTTTCGGGCTTCTCAGCTTTTTAGACTTCCTTATCTAGGAAAGTATGCCCCAAATTCTATGAACTAAACTATATAAAAATGCATTGGACTTAGAACCATACTCCTTACAATAAGTAAATTGATAGATCAACTTCTCAAGTCCCACTGTAAAAATAACAGTAACAATAGCAAAGCACTGCAAGCTTGTGTGTACAAGCGCCGCGCATGTCAAGTATCTAGCACTTAATCGATTTGGTGCCTCACACACAAATGATAAAAATGTTATTAAAAAAAACATAATTATGAGTTCCTTGTTCACTCTTATACGTCTACTGAAAGGTAATATCAGTGGTTATGTTTCCATTGTGGTCCTTTCAGAGTTTTGGAATTTCGCCAAGGAAAACAAATAAATCAACATGTAGGAGGTAGACTGCTCTTAAACGCAGTCTATCTGGAGAACCAACGTAATGACGACACCGATAAGTGGCAATAATCTGGAAAAGGTTCCTTGGTATCGTGCTATCTTTGAGCTCAAATATACGGTTTATAAGTGACATGCATCTGACCCGCAGGCAAGAGGTTCTGCTAAGCATCACAATACGAGGAAATCCCCTCCTCTCTTCCCATTTCCCACGCTCTATGGTGTACCGCTAGTTCCCGCATGTGTGTCGAGGACACATACATTAGTCGGCACGCTCTGTGGCGATGTAGTGCATTCTTGTTTCCTGCTTAGGCGCACTGTTGTGTGCATGGACGAGACAACTATTGTGGAACTTGGGTGGTAGCATGCTTCTTTTCGGGACACTTTCAGATCTACCCAATAAATATTGCTCTCAGTAACATGAATAAATATGGAACTTTTGTAATATACAGTATAAATCATGCCAATATTTTGGAGGAACAACCTCACGGCTAGAGGAACAAAAAAATTCAAATGAACATGGGTCTAAAAATGTACCATTTCTGCACTACGGTTTACAGTACATGATGTATAGTGCATAGCATGTATCCTGGATCGTGTTACTGCAGTATGACGTTACAACTATTGTTTGCAACTACGTACCAGAAGAGTCGTATTTAATTGGACGGTAGGCATTATCAGATGTAACGTTCAACAGGAACATGATCCAGCTCTCCCGTCAAGCAGTGTAAGTCATACGAGTATACGACATATACTACAGTAACGGTGCATTTGCTGACCTATGTTCATACAACTTCATTTTTATCCCTACAGATGGTTCCCCAAAAGTATTGACTCGCAAGTTTGCAACATCAAGTTTTATGGTGGAATTCCAGCGCATGAAGGCGAATGGTCTGACAACACTACATCGTCGCGGCACAGTTTCTTGACATAAATTTCTGTTATATGCTGCCTACTGGTATGCGATTTAAAATTTTTGTCAGCCCAGCGGGAAGTTTTTGTTGCCACTGCTTCTGCTGCGTTGCTGTTTCTCTTGTCAAGGCCGTTCACACAAGGAATGGTTTTGAAGGGTAAAAAAAATTTTTTTCAACAAATTTTAAAATAAAAGTAAATATTTGTGGTAGTTTTTACGATGTATCTTAGTGATGATTATTGTCCATTTAGTAAATGAAAGAACTTAATTTGATTTTCACACATTAAATAAAACCAAACAAAAATGTAGTAATCGAACAGAAAAACCGCTCCCATTTTCAAGTGCATAGGTCTGGCTCTTGTTATTATTAATTTTTATTTCATAGTCAAAGTGTTATTTTCAGGTAAACTGTTAAATTCACCTGGCAGTGTCTATTCGTATCTACATGTTCACATTTTGATGGAATCGTCTAATGTACAATAGAGGTCACATGCACATTTTAACATATAGTTGTATTCTTGTCACGCTGGAAAAATTATTTCGGATTTTGATGCCCGAATTGCCTAATGACATAATTGTGATACTTTTAACTATAGTGTTTTTTTTTTTAATATGCGAGAATCGTGCCGGACGATGCCATTGGTCCACTACTGAAATTTTCCGAAAATTCACAGAAATATTTACAGAAAAATACTGTAATTTTATGGAAGTGGTTTCCGTAATTTTTTGCTTACGGAGGTTTGTCCGTATTGCCGGTTTACGGTTGTTTGGCCGTAACGTTCCATAAGTTCATGGAAATATGTTCCTACAATTTTTTCTAAAAAAAAAATGCTGGTATATAATGATCATCATGACTCCCAAGTCCCAGAGTTAATGTGCATGCACACTGGTGAGAAACGAAGACAAGACAAGCTAAAGTAATAGAAGCGAAGTGCTGCTCCCTGGTTGTCCACACTTTGCCAGGAAGAGAAGAGTTGCAGAGCGACGACCCATACAGCAAAGAACTCGTATCGCGCATAGACAAAGGGTCAAACAGCTGTCGGCGAAATGTAAAGCCCAATGAAACTTTAAAAAAAGCTTCAACCCCATTATGTCCAGATAGGCGTATACCACTTATTGCTGTATCGGAATAATGGGTCCCAATGGTACCCACACTATCTCCTCCTCAGAACTGTCTCCGCCCAAAGAAATACCAATTTGCCATACCCTCCAGGTACATGCGCACTCGATTGGCGATGTTATAAACCAGGAATCGGAATTTGTTGAATGATACGATAGTTTGTCATGCGCAGTCAATTGTCAGTGGTTTTATGCCGCCATGTGCACTGTTGTCAATTGTGTGCAATCTCGAACTCCCGCAATTCCATGTGCAGCAGTGTTGAATGAGTCGTGTGAGACGGGACGAAACGTCCTGATGACCACTGTTGTACCTTTATGCGATTTGTTTTATTTGTATTCCTGCTGTCGCTGAAAACAATGTGCGTCAACATCCACTGTCCTGTGGCATCTTCAACTAGATAGAGGTGGTCTTGCAGTATGACATGTGATGCTCAGAATTGCATAGTTACAACCGAGGTCTGGCACTTCTGGAGCGCGTCATACACAACTCACTTTTGTTCATCACAAATGATATCTCGATCAAATATTAATGTCCTTGCAGACGATGAGAAAGAGGCAGCCACTCGTTGCTTGTTGGCTTCCAGCAGTATTCCGGGTACCCACTTCCTATGCTGTACAAGTTAATTCTGTTTCATTGTACACATGTAAGCGTTCGGCAAGTTCACCACATGTTTGGCTGTTACCCTCTGTGGTCGCCTTCAGAGCCTCACCATGCAGGGACCTGTGGCCATCCACCTACCTCGGAATTCATAAAAGGAACATTACCTCTCAGTCTTAACGTCTGGAACCATTATCGCCAAATGCTTGGTTTTTTTGGCAATTTGATGCGGCTCTATAGAAAAATCCACAGTAAAGTCTTAAAACAGATTAGCCCGAATGAGATCCTTCGAAACCTCAATTTTTTCTTTGTCACACGCCACTGATAGTTATATTTCTGCGAGTGCGCAATGTGCTGGTTTTAGTCTAGACAAGTTTTCCCACTCCCACACCGAGCCTTCAAAATTAATTGGCACACATTTTTCCTCATCAGTTTTCGCTTCTTACTGTGCTGCAGCAAATGCACCATGGACTTTTTTTATAATCTCGTGTATTTTTACATCAATAAGTGTTAGCACATATTTTCACTTAGTGTAGCCAGGTATGTGTTAGAATGGAAGTTTAGCTAAATGAAAGAGCAAAATTTAATTTTGTATAATTTACTTAGAATCATATTGACATTACATTATACAAACCAACACATAAAACAAATATTTGTTTACTATTTATAGTTGTTTTTTTTTTTTTTTCATCATGTATTACCACGAATGCATGTCTTATCACAAACTCATTTCGTGATTGTCACCCACTAATACATGTTAATATTTAAAATGTATAAAACATTGATACAGTATTTACACAATTAAAACATTTATCTTTTCACACACCAATTCTGCACACTCTCCCTCCCTCTCCATTCTTTCCTCTCTCCATCTTTATTCCTCCCACTCTCTTCCTCTCCATTTCTACCACGTTTCCATTCCTCCGTCATCTTCTCCATTCCTCCCTCTCTCTCCCTCACCCATTCCTCTCCTGTCCCGTTCCATTTCTCCTCTCTCCCCCTCACTCTCGTTCTTGTACAGTTGCATCTCTTGCCTATCTTCGAACCGCCTGGATGGACATACTTCGCGCGTTCGAATCCAAGTAGTGCGGAGAGCAAGGACGACACAACACGCACGTCTCATTACACTTGACCTCTAGGCGCAAGTCAGTAAACTGGCGTACAGTCTTCTCATTGTAACTCGTCTCTTTGAGACATTCAGGAGTGACACACTCACTTTATGACGTAATCGAAGTGACGAGATTTTGATCAGTAAATTTGGTCTCAGCGCTGGTGAGGGGTGACTTGAGGTATGGTGCGGCGCCGGAATGAAAAGGAGAAACTGAAGATCCCCAAGAAAATCCTCCGTCCAGCGGCATCATCTGGCACGATTCCCACGTGCGAAAATCCGGGGACCGAACTCGGGTCGCCTTGGTGGGAGGCGAGTTCTTTAGTCACTGCCGCAACCCAGGCCACCTTATAATGTAATATTTGAGTGAAATTGTGCTGTACCCGCCTATACATTTTTGATATTCTGGACCTAAATTATCATGTCTGAAAAAAGGGAATGGAAAAACACCCACTTTCACAATTATCAGTCGGCCGCGAGAAAACGAGCATTAAAGGTTAATGGACATGAAAAGTGTAACATGTGTTCAACGTTCTGTAACTGCTGCGTTTCTCCCTTGTTGTGCTGTCGCCTCACCATCCACCACCCGGCAGTCAGTGCTGCTTTCGATACGCGAACGATGAATGCTTATCTGTTTGACTATTTAGACCCACTCCGTCGTTTATAGAGCTGCGCCACCCTATATACGGTAGGGCCTAAATGGTTTTTCACTCTCCTCCGTTGTGTCTATGTCTATCTCTAATCAGCTTACTGACCTCGTTTTGCCGACCTTCTGACGGTGTTAGCATAACTTATAATGTAACCGTTAACACAACGCTGCAGACTGATCTGAGGAACATAGCATTAGGCCCGGAGAAGAGTTTCAAATAAAATGTGGGACTCTCACTCTGACGCAACTACGACACAAGTTTAAGTTGTCAAACTGTTATGTATGGAATTTTCATTTGTGGTCATTCAGAATATAATTTGAAAGCTCGAGCGGTCTGAAAGTAAACAAATAAATAACTTTAATATCGTTGTGAATAGAGGAAATGCTGACAATGCGAATAGTATAAATGCAGGCGTGTAGGCGAATTTTAGAAGTAAAATTCTCATATACTGAGTCTGTTCCACCAGCTTCTGATTGCTCTTCCCCCCTCCCCCCAACGCCTGTCTTCATAAACCATAGGCAATGACATTTATCCTTTCCACTTAATTAAATTAACTGATCATTGAATGATCTATCATTTCCCTTACATTCCTCCCCCTTTGTTTCCACTTAAATGTTCACGAACTGGATAAATTGTTTACAGTATTGCAGTGATGAAGCACGTCCTTCTGTGATTATAGCCAAGCTTAAAACAAATACTGTTAGACCAGTTCACATTCATCTCCGCGAGAGTCACTCCGCAAACCTTCTGTAACATAAACTCTTCACAATAGAACTTGGAGGCTTCCCACTGAAGACTGGTCTGTGAAGTACACATCTACTGCACGTGGAGTGGTCAGTTGTATTTTGCGCGTGATAGTTTCGTAACAGCAGCATCCACGCCGCCTTGAACCTGTCTGCGTGTTCAAGGTGGGGCGCTTCCTGGACTCTGGCTTGATGCCTGCGGCGAGGAGCAATTCGTGCTGAAGCGCTGGAAACCAGGGTCATATAGCTGGATACAGAGACACTCTGTCCTCCGGAGTTTTGAAGGTCAGCCCAGCTGCACTGAGATGTACGACTTGATTTACGCATGATTATCTTGTGTTGGACGAAAATTAGGACCTAGGATGTATTTTGTGTTTGTGAATTGCTAGTAAAAAAAAGTAATTCTTCCCTTTAGTGAAGAATTGCTTTAAATAAGCAGACAAAATAACTAAGTAAATTCTAAATATTAATTCGATTTAAACTCAACATTTACTAAAACTAGTACGTTTGGCTGTTATTCAAAATACAGTATAGGTATAGTCTCGACATCGGTATGCCATGAAAACATTTCCCTTTGAAACAATTCATAGTTCGTCCATATTTTAATTTATTATTTTTAATAAAATTGGTTAATACCAACAGCAGTCGAAGCATTGCGGCTGAGGAAACGAGAGTAGAATTCAAACATAGTTAACTATTTCTTGACACTGTTGTGACTTCAAGAAATACTTAACTTGTAGTTGAAGTTTCTGATAAGTAAACTTTACGTATACAACGCGAAACAAAATTGTATATTAAAATATTTACATCTATGTTTGAAGAAAAGAATATTTTATTTTGCTTATGTATTTTCCCTTAAAGCGATGTCATGTCACGGAACCATAACATATCGTCTAGACCTGTGTGTGTGTGTGAGGGGGGGGGGTGTATTGACTCTTGAATAGCATTAAGGGTGCTGTCTGACTGTGACGTTTTGTGTTCAAGGCCGAGAGGCGTCAAGGGCTATCCAACACGTACATTGGATACATCACCGCATCTACGCGCAACTGGCGTGGAGTCTATCCACTGCCGGTGCCGGCTCGCCTTTTGCGACTTTCTGCGGCGACACTATTATTAGCCTACTTAGCAAGGGAAAAGTAGGCTTATGAGAACACATTTCTGTCTGTCTCCCCTTAAAAACTTTTGAACTAGTGGACCGAATTCCATCAAATTTTGTAGGCCTTCACATAGTACATAACAACCTTCCGTGACTTGTATACATTTCGTTTCCGCCCTTTTCATATTTTCAAAATGGTGGCCATTTTAACATCTTTATATCAAGATAGATATCTAAGGAACTATATTTCATAATATATCCACTGCCGACTCGCCTTTTGGGACTTTCTGCGGCGACACTATTATTTTAGCTCGTAACACTGAGGATAAAGTGTCTACCCGATGTTTTAAATACCCTTAAACTAAATTTTCCCGCATAAAAGTGACCGTGGTGCTGGAATCACAATAGTGTGACGGACGCGACGCGATGGGCGCGGTACTACCCTTAAAATGCTCGTTATTTCGAATGCTTGTTCGGCTGCCGTGCGGCAAAAACTAAAAATAAATGTTAAATGTAGTTCCTTGCCGTTACATGCTAACCTCTTGCACGACGGCCATTGGTTGTTTCTGTATTTTATTAATTTTCCGTTTGTTAGTAATACATTTTTAATTACCACTGGCTTTCCCACATGTGAAAATAGTCACAGTTACACGTCTGCTTAAAACTGTTATAATTTGCGTGTTATATAACGAACATAAATTCTCTTGTAAAATAAATAAATGCAATCTACCAATTTCACCAACATTTAGGCACAAAATTAAAATCTGCTTTTGAGCTTTGTCGCGTCCGCAATTTTTATTGCGTTGACGTCATTGGAGCCTCGACGCTGATAGGCTGGCAAGTTATTTTATTCGCGTCGCGTTCGTCAAGCTCTTATATTTCCAGCATGAAAATAACAGTTTTTGACTTATAGGAAAGAAGTATTAAAACACAGTTCACAGAAGCACCCTACCAACCCGACACAATAACATTCTACTGCTGTTGGTACGCAGACTAAACTCAACAAATTTAGCGTGTTTGCTATATTCTAGATATAACACGGAAGATGTAGGTACACAATGTTTGGCGGCCGGTGCTAAGGAGGAGACTCACTAAATTGGCTGAGTTTGTGCTTGTGACGCATATGATCTATGTAGTGCTAAGGGTGCTGCTGACCTAGAGAGGACCCTCCTCAGAGAAAGGCCGACGAGTAGTCTGCGAAAGTGACCGGGAGCAGGCCTGGTGAGTCTGTTAGGGGTAAGATGGGCCCCGACTCAACCCAAGAGGAGGCTGAGCTGAGGATCTCAGTCGGGGGGCAGAGAAGTGGGCGAGATCCGGGGATGGGTGGCCCTTGGCTCTCTCGCTAGCTTCTGCCTTCCTTTGGAAGGTGTATGGAGGCGCAGTTCAGCGTTCCGCGAAAGGGTTCGCGCGGTTCCAACTGAATGTAAGCTAAAGTACACTGCGTGGTAGAGCGTGATCTCTCCCCACGCCCATGGGGGCTGGGATGGCCTTGGCTAAGAGGCACCGTGAACAAAGAAAGCCACGGGTAAAACCGTGAGTAACATTGTATGACCAGCTTATGTAATGCAGTATCACCTTTATGCGCAAGCCACTCAGCTGGCTGTTTGACCTTAACTATGTTTATTTTTCCTATGGGTTGTGGGAAATATAGTTCAAATCCGACGCATATTTCTATCGTGGTTTTCGAATCTGATTGATATTTCCTCACCAACGGTAGTTTGAAACGGCAGTTTTGAACCATTTTGGGGAGTCCGAAAATCAAGTTTCTAGTTAGGCCAGCAGCAAAAGTTTCTCCTAATAATTTTCTGCATGTTTGTCCATAAGTGTTGTACCAAATATTAGGAGTAAGATCCTAGTTATCATCTCTATAAACAGTGTCCACGTAAATATGTGTAGAAATACATTGCTCGATCAGAAGTTTTTGCAACATTTATCTGTATATGTCTTGAGTTTTTTTATGAGTACTGCATTTGAATTTTCGATGGCACGAATATGATGGCTTCACCAGATCATGGGGGATGTTATAAATTTCATAATGTTTACGTGTCCGCTTTTAAAGTGCAGTGAAAGAACTCTGTTCTACTGCCTCATTCGTTTGAGGACAATGTCGTAGGTAGCACTGACGACCAAGCAGTTCGTAGGCGTCTTGGACTCTTGCCACGGCGTTTAAGTGCAACGAACTGAACGTAAATAAACGCGGAAGTACAGTCGCGTGACTTTCGCTGTTCACATCACACTAGCTATCTTCACACAAAACTCACATTTGGATGTTGTTACAAAGCGCTATACTATTTGTTACCCCTTTTCGATTGTTATTTGGTGGTCTGCATGCTTTGTAATGTTCGTAGAAGGAAGCATGACCATAAAACTTATTAAAACCCAAATCCGGCGTAAAAATTTGGAACTATTGCTGAACGCCACGTTATTTTCCAGATTAAAAATAGTTTGCTGATTTTAGCCGAGTAGTTATAATTATTCTTCCCAGTACATATCGGGACATACTTGTGGACAAAAAAAGTATCTTCATTTCAGGCAGCATGGAAATGTACAGGGTGTTCCATAAGTCTTGTCACCCCCCTACTGTGATTTGATGGTGTGCATAAAATGGCAAATGTCTGTTCCACTGTGTTAAAGCAATGAAAACTGGATGATCACTCACACAAACGTGATGGAGAAACTAGGAAAAATATTTATGTGTCCAGAACGTCTGTATGAGCGCCATCGTTGTCGTGGGACAGAATAATGCGGCGCCATGACCTGTACGATATTCGACGCAGCATAGCTCTGGCGATTGTCGTAAAGACATCCGTAATTGCTTCCTTTAATTGTTCTGTTGTTGCATATCGTTGTTGGGATACGTGTGCCTTAATAATACCCCAAAGAGCATTGTCACATGACGACAGATCGGGGCTCCTGGGAGGCCAATCCAGAGGCGCTGACAGATGTGCTGATCCACGTCCTATCCACTGGTCTCGAAAGACGTCATTGAGATATTCCCGGGCAGTGATGGCATAGTGCGGTGGAGCTCCATCCTGTCGAAACCAGCAATCTTGCAGCACATCCAGTCTCTCGAGCTCTGGAATAAACCACTCCCTCAGTATGCTCAGATAGGTGTGTTGGTTGACAGGTCCAGCAAAGAAATAAGGACCTATCAAGTGCTTTGCTGACATAGCGGCCATATCATAACGTGTGGAGAGTTATGTTCGAGCTCCTCGTAATAATGGGGATTGTCCTTGCTCCACACATAAACATTCCTCTCCCGTGCACTTCGATAGATTGCACATTCATCGCTGAAAAACAGTTTACCACGCTGCAGGAGTGTCGGAAACACCTCAAGCAATCGTGCGCGTGCTGCATGCCGTTTGTTCATGTCAGTATCACCGAGCTCGTTGACAGCTGTTGGCCTGAACGCTTTCAATCCAAGATCTTTCGTCATGTGTCTTAGCATTGTGGTTTGAGGTATTGAAAGTTCAGATGCACGTTTGCGTAGTGAATTTTTGGGCGATAGGAGCACAGATCCCTCCACTGCTGCACATGTTTCCTGTAGTGTGGTAGGCCGTCCTGTCCTCGGTTTGTCTTTGATTGATCCCGGCATAAACAGCTTTTTTCCCAACGCAGTATTGTCCTTTTAGGAGGGTCTGCTTTGTGGAATCATCTCGCGAAGTCTCCTCGCACATCCTCTATGCTCTTCCCAGTATGTGGCCGTTCATGTGCCCAAACACTAGCAACAAGTCGCTCTTCAACACTGTAAGAGCTTGTGTCAGCCATCTGAAACAGAAAACATACATGTTATGCTCACCTTCATAACACTGTACGGGGGTGACAAGACTTATGGAACATCCTGTACAAGCTGACGATTGTTGACCCCGCCACGACTGCGTTTTCTTATATAGAGCGTGTTATTTTTATGGAGCGGAGACAGAATGTTGTCAGATGAAACCAGTAGTACTAGAAACTCTGAGGCCCAACTGATGTCTTCTCTGTGCAGGGGATTCGTAGTTTACATATCAAGATGGCCGTCTAAGTGAACGTATTTGACGTGTTCGATTCCTAGAAGTGCGGAAGTGGTAAGAACACGCACAACTCGCCTCTATAGACGATCAATGAGGTGACCGTACGATTGTATGACGTAATATTAAAGACAAAGGTGTATTGAACACGACTATACTTTTTAAAAGATTTTGTGTCGAGATTTTCATGCCATAAAAGAGTCGCAAAACCACCCATTTTCGACGTATGCGGCAGCGTACAAATAAACTTATGAGATACATAGAGAACCTTAAATGGGTATACACGTATGTAACGTTCTTTGAGTTCTATTCCTAAGTAGAGATAACTTGCGCACGCTGAGCAGCTTTCGAATAATACATAACGTCGTTCGGTGGTCGCATGGCTGGCACTCAACTACGTGCTGCGTGTTCGGAGTTACCAGTAAACATACGTCCACAGTGTTTAAACGTATACGAAAAGAAAGCACATTTCAGACTACAAGTGAATATGCCTTTTAAGACACTATGCATATTTGAAACTTTATTTTGATGCCCTCAAACGTGACTTTAAAAAAGGCGCTTCCAGATTTTTCTCAGTATACGAGTACCGGATTCGTTTGAAATTGAAGTATACTGTTACAGTGGACTTTGCCACAGCAACGGATCAATAAAATGTCTGTCACCGCAGTAAAACCATAGTATAAACGTTACGGCGCCAACACTGCACGGCGCGCGCGCATTTGCGACTACGGGCGTCTATTAGGCGATAAAACTCAATATATGTGCCGGCCGGTGTCGCTCGCCAGGTTGCCGCCGCGCCGTAAGGAATTTTATCTGAATCCATGCGAAATTCGATGGAAATTCGCTGTTGGAGGGGGAGAGGGAAGATAAATGCAGTTAGTTGGAATCAAAATAACGTCCTTAATTCGATTCAGATACTCTTCTTTATGACGAACAGTGCTGACATCAGAACTACAATGTTGTCTTGGACTACACTGAAGCTTTAAGTGGTGGGAAGCAAATGACTAGACATGAACAACTGCATTTTCATAATGAGCATCATCAAGGCGATCCTGGTTCGATCCCCGGCGGGGTCAATCCCCGAATTTTCGCACGTGGGAATCGTGCCGGATGATCGGCGGGTTTTCTGGGGATGTCCCGTTTCCCTCGCCCCCTTCATTCCGGTGCTGCTCCATATTCACCTTTCACCAGAAAGACCTCGATGTTAAGCGCTGACCAAAATCTCTCACTTTCATAATGAGCATAATATATGCAGACTATATACATTTTTTTAAATCTTCATAACGATAACTTAGTTTAGTTTCTTCTTGTACATGGGGGTGTCCACCGTCGGAAATGTGCCGTCCCTGCCTCTAATTGTTACTTCTTAATTGAACTCTGCTCCTTGTGGTTTAAACTAGTTACATGTGGTTGACTTCCTCTTTATGGGGCCGCGGTGGCATAGTGCTCAGACCACTTGCCTCCCACCAAGGCGACCGGGTTTGATCCTCGGAGGGGTCGGGTCCCCGGATTTTCCCATGTAGGAATCGTGCCGGACGATGTCGCTTGCCGGCGGGTTTTGTCGGGGATCTCCCTTTGCGCCGTCCTCACTCCGGCGCTTCTCCATTGTAGGGCTTCATTCTGTACTATCCTGATGCCTGCTGTCATCCAGTCTGCAGTCTGGCCCTCGGGTATCCTAATACTATAGACACATTTATTTAGTTTTACTCCCTCTTTTATCTCTCTATTCTTTGTGCTAATTCTTTCGTCTCCAGTTATCTGGCTTCATTATTTCCAGTCTTATATGCCTTTGAACTCCATCGTACATAGGCTTTGCATTTCAGACCATTTTTAGCGGTCGCCATTTCTGAATAGCTCCCGATCTGCCTTTCCTTCTCTTTTCCCACGTTTCTTCAGTGCTTCCCTTGGTGTATAAAGGGTTTATTGTAATATCTATACGGATAAATTAAGACAAGTCCGAATTTGCTATACCGTATATGATATGAATGAAAATCCACATTGCATGTCCCGTCACACTGTCACGATATAATGAAAGTAGGGCCAGCTACTTTACGTCAGACACTCATATTGCCCATCCGGCGCGAAGAATGAAGTAGGAGTTATAAAATGCGGATTTATTAGCGATGGACTGCAACAACGGAGTAAAATGGGAGATCCCCGAGAGAACACGCTCCCCAACGGCTACGTTTACGTTTCCTAACGCGAGAATCGGAACAACCTGGCTGGAAATCAAGCACGGGTCGCAGAGGTGGAATACATATGTCATTATGAAATAATAGTTTACGTCCCGGACATCAACCGCAGTGTTAAACTAGTACTGCATATATGTGTGTGTGTGTATATATATATATATATATATATATATATATATATATATATATATATATATATATATATATATATATATATATATTAGCAGAATGCTAAACTTGGTGTAGTGATTTCACATAGTGTAGAATATTATTTATATTTATAGTAAGCGTGCTGCATTTTCTTAGTTACGGTATCATAATTTAAAGTATGTTCTTTTCTTACATAGACGTAATGGGAATAAGTGTAGCGGTTTAGCGTTAAAGAAAACAGGCGTGTTGCCCCAGATCACCATTCGTGTGCTAAGTACGTAGGTCGCGTACTCCTTGGTAAACCATATACGATTTAAGTGCGTTGTTTCACCGATATTCATTCAGTCGCGGTGCCGTACATTAACATTAAACAATGACCTGACCTTCCTGGGACGGAACGCAGGGCCAGTGACTTCTTGCACATTCCGACTTGAATGATTACGTAACGATAATTTACATAGGTGTTTCGAAATAAACAACCAGTTTAAACCACACCACGATCTCTGTCTACCCTCGTTTTGCGTGCAATACATGACCGGTTTTGTTTTTGCGTGGTGAAAGCATACTGCTCAACTGCTTCAAGGATACAGTAGCAAGTGCAGAGTTCGTTTAGAGACGGTATCATTAACTAGGTCAGATATTAAACCGAGAGATATCGTCCGTAGCCTGTGTAATGATTCGCGGTAAAGTGAAAACTTTTGAAAACCAACTTGTGTAGAGTAATGCTTTAAAAATAATTTTCCCTCTAACCTGAGATTTGAACTTTTGTGTTACGTACAGTCTGTGGACTTTGATTATTAATTTTAAAAAGTGACAGAACAATGCAAATCATCTGAAAGGGAAAAAAAATGTGGGGTTTCAAAAGTGCTCACTTTATCCTTTACCACCTATACTTAGGAGGAACCGGTATTCCAGCAATCGTCGATGGAGATATCGGAAAACTTTGGAAAATCAAGCCAAATGCTCCCGAAAGCGAGTACATTGTTTTACCTTTTCAACACCTTGCTTTGTTTGTGGTTGGTGCCGAGCCGAAAATGACACAAGAAAAACATTCCACACAGAACTGTCTTGAATCGCTTTTCAGATTTGTCTACCTTGCCGTGTTAGAGTGCTCGAATCATACATACTAAAAATTCGCCCTCGCTGCCATTATGGGATTTTTAGCAACTACGAATCTTTTTTAACTTCAATATGGATAAAAACTCAGGCCGTATTCTTTTTCTACTGACAGTAGCTGAAATGACTGAAAACTTACCGCATTTGTCCAATAACTGAGGTGACTGACTGAAGGCGTTCCTGAATAGTCCAGTCACCTCAGCGCTTTCAGTGATTCTTAGATGATTTGCTTCGGCACTTGGTCTAATTGCTGGTAACAGAAACGAAGTTTGCTAGAGGCCATTTAAATTATCAGAGTGTAGCCACCAAAAGCCACTATTTATCACCTACACTTCAACCATCAACGAACCGCCGCTCGCGAGCACTAAAACAGTTTTAACATGCCACGAGATGTTTTTTGTACCCAAGGGAACCGCGGAGGCCGAGGGGTCAGACATCTCACAGATGCTATCCGGGTTTGATCCCCGGGTGGTTCGGCCCTAAATTTTTCGCATGTGGGAAACTTGGCGGACGTTGCCGCTAGCTGGTCGGTTTTCTCGGGGAACTCCCGCCTACTACACGTCTCGAGCAGCCTGCCTAACCTTCTCCCACAAAGCAACCCTGACCAAGGCGGAAACGTGTAGTAGATTTACGTTACAGTAACATAATCCATAGAATGTAGCATGTTGCCAGTGTTCTCTAGTTTCTACTTCTTTTTTTTTTTAGCGATATTCATTTTTTACGTCTAAACGAGAGCAGATATCAAAAATCTGTTTGGCAGTTTTATTTAAAATCGTCTTCTCCATGTTGGCTGATTTTTTTTTAATCCAGTAAACACTATTATTTTAGCTAATTATGTAACGAACGAAATTCTGGTTAATTGACTTTTCAGTCAAAACTGGTATAATTTCTTTCTTTTTTAAAAAAATAGCTATTTTATATCTGCTCTTGTTTAAGGATAAAACAATTATTATTGCGAAAACAGTAGAAACTAGACAGCATGGCCTTAATGTGCCAGTCAGATCAATTAACTTTGAAGCAGGCAGTGGCAACTGCTGACATTATTGAACAACTGATTCAGACAATTGTGATGCAGAATTTTCAAATGGAACGCAAACTGTCGGATGAGAATGTTGAATTCCTTTCAGATTAGGTAAGAGGTTAATTAAGACGGGGGATCACAAACTATGTTCGAATTACTGGTTTTTTTTTTGCATATGTTGGTAGTTACAAACATTATTCTAAAAAAATATAGCTATAGCACCTTGCAATAAATTTAGCTGATGTAACATGATCAGTGAAGATATTGTTTTAAATTATAAATAGAAGCATGACTTTTGAGATCATCAGTGTAAAACATATACAAAAATTATGACTAATTATTAAAGACATTTGTGAAATGTTATAGAGGCAACAAAATAAGAGTTTTTAGTAATTTTAGTTAAAATATTATGATTCGCAAATGGAAAATTCAACATGGAGGGCAATACTCCACATAAGGAAGCAAATAGTGCCACATGTCCCTTTAAACAGTTATAAATTCAAAATGAAATTAAGAGCACTCACACAGAAATATTTTTAATTTTATATTTGTACCGAACATGGTCCAACTTTTATACATTACAGTAATATTAATTTCCCACAAATAAATTATTTTTTGTGTCCACAGTGTTTGTATAAGTGCATGTTAAAGTAATGATTTGACTATTTTCACTACTTACTGGAAGTAAAACTGTTATTATAAGTTATGTACCTATAAATGAAATAATTTTGAATGAAAATAAATGTGTTAAGTTACAGAAAGACACTTTTGTAATTTCACATCAAAATTATATTTTAAAAATACCAGAACTCAAATATGAGCAAAAATTTAGGCATACAGTATTCAATATTTTTTTAATGCACACAATTTTTATCTGAAAATTACAAAGGTGTTATTTTGTACCTTAATAAATTTTCTTTCGCTCTAAATTATTTTATTTCTATCATTTGAATAGATTTTACTTTGGGTAAGTAGCGAAAGTAGTCAAATTGCTACATTGACATGCAGTCATACAAAAACTATGGAACTGAAAAAGTGTTTTAATTAGGGAAAAAACTCTTAATTTAACGTGTAAGAGTTGGACAGTGTTTGATATAATTATAAAATGGTTTTTTTTTTTGCACAGCGCTCTTAAAGCTGCCATTTACCAGTGTCCCTTTCACATATAAAATATAATTTTTTTAATGTGAATATATACCTAGCGGATAAAGTGCATTTCCATAAATAACTAAATAAAACAGAATATGAGATTGATGTGTTGCTTAACCAGTTAGTTTCCCTCTCTCCAATTACATATAATGCAGGTATAGATAGCTTTCCCCATGTAGGAGCACCAAGGGTACAAGAAGCTTGCCTGATCTGATCATTGTGAATACTGCATCACCTTAGAACATGCTTCACCTATTGAGTGTTAGTGAAAGTTACTTATAGGCTAGCAGAGCACCGACATGGTTGTAGTGTGTGCACGTTGTCTGATTTGTCTGCTGAAGGTGTGGAGTTGGTGGGAAGGAACAAGCGCGAGATGAGTGGCATAGTGCTAAACTACTTCTACGCAGTCGGCGAGGCAATGGTAGGGCTGGTGGCATGGCTGGCCAAGGACTGGGTGGTTCTGCAGCTAGTCCTCTCTACCCCACCTCTACTCTTTGTGCTCTACTACTGGTAAGTGTACTACTGAGTGTACTTGTAAATAGATTTATCATCTATCTGTCTGTTGAACATTGCTGCTATGGATTAGAAATACACATTTGTTTCCCCAGAAACTATTATACAGCATGTGTCCCCAATGCTGTAGTGTACAAAAAGAAGATTAATTTTAAACAAGATTATTGGGTATTTACATACCATTACAAAGATTAAATGATTTTTCCTAGTCATTAAATACAACCATAAATAACTTGGAGGCTGTACGGTCAGACGAGAATAAGGTGCAAAAATACAAGTTATGAGTTTTGAAAATGTAGTCCTCTGGTTCGGTACACATAATATATCAACGTTACCCACGCCCCACGCGATAGTTGCAAGAAACACTTTGAGATAATGGATGCATCTTATGTCGAAAACAAATGCGAATCTACTGTGTTGAAAGTTGTGCAGTACTACACTATTAAATCTGGAAAAATGGCAAAGGTGATGTAAGTCACCATGTGCACATAGATCCATATTTGTAAGCTATCAGCTAACTGTATTTGTTAAAATCTTGGATCCATTGTACGTAGTTAGGTTGCAGGTTGCAAGGAAGAGAGTGCAAAGGAAATTATTAACAAATCACTTTCATCGACTTACACATTTTCAAGCAAATGTTTTTAAAGTAGCTGAAAAACCATTAATGTATAAAGGAGCCTGTACTATACATGTTGTCAACAAACCTATAACAAATTTACAGTTATAGAAAGGAGTATGCAGTAGTTGTATCTAGAAAGACAACACAAAAACCAAAGTATAACAAAAAAAAATACATACAACTCCGGATATAAATACTATAGTCAAATAGAGAAAGACCTTCATAATAAAAAACAGATTAAAAGAACTGAATCAGGCATGTGAAAAATGGCCACAAAATGGATGGGTACAAAGAGAGCAACTCAAATTAACAGAGACTCTAATAAATGTAAACACATGATAACAATGAATGGAAAACAGATGAACGTACCATACTTCCCTCACTGACAGATTGATAGATGTGACATGTCTGGAACATCTAGTCCCATCTTCATGCACATGTATCGACTGAGAAACTCCAACAGACAGACTAACTATGACATCTGAAATATCGAGGCTCTTATATCAGAAACAAACCTACATACTTATAATTCTGCCAATGACTGTGTAGCTGCCTCCTGATTAGTTACTTAGCAAATAATGCTTTTTATGTGCAGTGAGTAACAACTCAAGGGCTGATGTAATTTTTTTGTTCAAAAAATTATCTCTCTGCATCACTTAATTGTATATATTTAAGTTTGTTTCTTTTTAACTAAAGGAATCCACATATTCTATGGTTCAATACTTTGTTGCCTGGTTACTGTTGCTGACAGTTAATGCTGATTCTTTTAATCTCATTTGTGGCTGGTTTGCTTGTAGAGTATTTGAGGTAGCATTTTCTCATAATATTCTGGGACTTATTTTTTAAATATTTTCAGCCATACTTATCCTTTGGTAATCCGATGAGATATTGTCCTGCTAACTGTGCATTGTTAAACTCTAGACAGAAACTTGCACTTTGTACCTTTCTATTTCAGAATTGAATTTGTGCCATGTAGTCGTGCATAATCACATCGTTGAACATTTCAATGTGCATTTTCAAATGCTGGGGAAGAGTATAAGATGAGTGTATTCGTGCTAGTTTTTCCCACGCATCTTTTTCTCAAGGATTTTCTCCTATGTCTTCAACATGAGCAACACTCACACTTTTAATTACAGAATTGTTTGTCTTTCTGTTCAGCCGAGTTAGGGTCTCATTTATTTCTGTGCTGTTACAAAACTCTGAATGTATGGCATTCCAACAATTATTTTCTATTAACTCAGCTTGTGCTCTTATGGACCACACATAATAATTATCCTTTGTAAGCTTTGCGATATCGTCTTGATCAGCCATTAAGAGAGATGTGTCCAGTTTCCGACCAGTTTCACTGACGAGCTGCACCTGTAAAACCATGGAAAGAATGGTTAATGCTTGGCATATGTTCTGTCTGGAGTCATGCGGACTACTATCACCTCTTCAGTGTGGTTTTCTCAGACACTGTTCAGCAGTAGACCACCTAGTTGGCTTGGAGGCAGCTTTACAGAATTCATTTATACGGAGGCAAGAGCTCATAGCTATTTTATTTGACTTGGAGAAAGCCTATGATAACACTTGGCTTCATGGTGTCCCGAAGCAGTTATATGCATGGAGTTTAGTGGACATCTCCCAAATGTTATCAATAACTGTATGCATCATAGAAGGACCCATGTTCTTAACAGAGTTTTATATTCTCTGGCGTTCATTCAGGAAAATGGGGTGCCTCAAGGTAGCATCTTAAGTGTTACCTTGTTCTCTATTGCAGTAAACATTATTGTATCTGTTGTTCTGCCCCCTGTGTGGTGTGCACTTTATGTTGATTACTTTGATATATTGCTGTTCAACCACCATTTATGCTGTGGAGCATTAGAAACAGTTGCCTGTCCACCGCCTTGCAGATAGGGCCAATGATTGTGGTTTCCACTTCTCCTCAGCATAAACACAGGTAGTTTACTTTTGCCGCAAATGTGAGGTTTCTTCGTTCCTGAAATGTCTTTGTATGTATCTTACCTGTTACAAATCATGTCACATTCTTAGACCTTGTTTTTGATTTAAAGCTTTCTTGGTGGCATGATACAATAAAAACACTATGTTTGTAGGACATAGCTCTTTTAAAAATGCTTTGTGGTTGTTATTTGGCAGAGAGGGGAGGCAGAAAGTGTAACTCTTCTTCACCTTGGCAGAGTGCTTGTCCATAGTAAGTTGAGTTTTTGGCCGTCCCGTTTACTCTACGGCACAAGGATCTGTGTTGAAGATGCTGGACTTTGTTCACACTTGCTGGTCTCTTTATTGTGAATGGTACTTTTCACACAAGCCCAGTTGCGAGTGTCTGTGCGGAAGTTTGTGAACCACCACTGCAGTACTGGCCTGAGCAGTTTCTACGTAATTTGGATTAAGGGTGCTCTCGGATCCCTCATACTCATTGTATGAGGACTACTGCTGGCACCTTTACAGTTTCCAAAACCTTTTCCTTTGATATATCAATAACAAAAAAAAATAAGTAAAAAAAACTGTGTCACAGGCAGGAAAATAAAGGGGAGGGGGATATATGCTGCTCCTACGTCACTTCAACGCCCGGGAAAACCCAAGACTGGAGTGCCCCTCTCCACTGGACTAGGCGCCAGCCAGACTGAGTATAGTTCAACATAATGGCAAACTTAAGTCAAAATTTCGTTTATTTTCAAATAAAACCAAAACCAAAATAATTACAACAAAAAGTTACTTAGGTAAGTTACAAAGCTCCTCAAAACGAATCGTTAGACACCAAACAAGGCCAGTCTACAATGAAATTTAATTAACTTGAAACCCACGTCAAGAACTCGATGTACAATAAATTTACTTAGATATGGTTAATTGATAAATGAACTCACAGGGACTTATGTAACGTGATATTACTACTGTGCCTGGACGCAACCCTGGACATATTAATTGAAATGTGAAATGATATATAAAAACCTTGGCCCACTGGTACATTTATTACTGTTATTACTACTTATTACTTAATTTATTAAATCTTGTAGTGTTTGCTTCTGCACGAGCTTATCATGATGGCGCAGCATCACAGTTCATGGCTGTTGGTTGGTAAATACTACATAAAAGTAATTGCTGGAGATGGTAACATCACTTCGAGCAGGAATAAACATACTGGTCAGATCTCAGCCGACACTGATTGCTTGCCCAGATACTGACAAACTGTAACATAAACAAGAACATCACTGTAATAGTAAGCTGGGTTTACACTTGCTTTACTGGGCGACCTCGATGCACTGGGGAAACCTAACACAGTTTACATGTTCAGTAACCACAAAGGACATGGCTTGGTAGCTTGGAGATTTGATAGTAATATACACGTACCAGCTGGTAGTTAATTCCAATAACAGGAAACAAAAAAACCAAATTCTCATTAACAAAATGTATTAGCCTGCCAATTATTATTTTGTAAAAAAAAAAAAAACAGGAAGGGGCTCTTGACGGCCAAATACCTTACAACACTAGTATCAACATGACATAAGAATAAGGAAAAGCACTTACTGCCACATACCTACCTCGCACATTTACAACCGTATACACACATGTAATATTCTCTGAATGCCATTCCTAAGCAGACATTGCTAACATACATACAGTACATTGAAAAATTTCTGACGAACTTCTGTCTGTCAAAGCTTTGCACACTGCTAGGTGATATGGCATGCTGCCACCTTAATTGTGTGGAACTTAGGGCACAAGTTTAAGGTGTAGTGTAACCATGATGAATCCCATTTTAGCATAAAGGTACAATATTTCAGTATCCTGTTGATAATCTACTATGTTATGTGGCTACACACACAGAATGGCTCTATTTTCAGTTGCATTCCTTTAATGATTTAATTACTGTAGGTACACACATTTGTAGATGTCACTGAATATTTTTATGACAGTTCACACATTAGTAACATCGTGGGGTACAGAAAAATGTAATCTCCTACTGAGTGCTATGTGTAATATTTGTAAATATTTTTACTAGAATAACTTATATTTATTAATATTTTCATGCTCGTATAATGCAGGTAGTTAAACTGTCAATGTGTAGCATTCTAATCTACCGGAATATGTGAACATATTTTACTATAATAATTGGAAGTACTGTACCTATATTTTGACAGGTTTGTCCCAGAGTCGGTACGATGGCTGCTGACAAATAAAAAAAATAAAGAAGCTTCCAGTATTATTGTACAAGCTGCAAAGACAAATGGAGTTAAGCTGTCAGAGAGGCTGCTGTCTCATTTTAGCAGCAGTAATGAGGTAACTTCATTTTCTACACAATTAGTCTTAAATATCTCGTAGTGTAAGTTCATTATGAGAACAAAATGATTGACGAATATTCCGGACCCCTTTGCTATTTCACTGACATTGTAAATTGTGGTGGAACAAAAAAAAGCGGGGGGTAGGTTCCCCAAATTTATGTTATTATTTTATTTCTTTAGTTCTTTTTGCATCTCATATGTTCTAAAGAGGAATTTTCTATGTGATAGTCTTACTTTGTGGGTTGTAAGTAATAACTGAAATTTAGTTTTATTATTTAATTCATTGTCATCATATCATGAAGTATCTAATTCAATAGTGTGGAAAAAAAATTATTTTGTACATTTAAAGAAACATGTTTCTACCCATAATTCACAGTGAACAATGTAAATGCCTATTTATGTCTGGCTTTGAATAATAAATGGAAAGTAATGTATTTATAATTTATAGCATGACATAAGTAGAAGAAAATAGCAACTAACCATCACATATATTTATTTAATTAATGTGACAACCATGTAATAATGTAATATTTATAAAAGTATTGACAATTCCTACAATACCCTCCACAATGTACCTTCCTGTGAATATTGTCACAGTAGCAAACCTATTGCCCTGTATTTAGTAAAAATAGGTTCTTAATAAATTTGCAGGCACAGATGGTATTACAGACAATGTGTTCATTAAGTATAAGCCACAAGATAGGGTTTGGCCACTCTTTTATGTGTGAAATTATACCAGAAGGCTCGACATTTGACCTACCATTGTTATCACATCTGTATGTGAATGACTGGATTTACTGGTGCATAAACACATACACATGCTACAAACTTGTAAACTAATAACCCCAAGTTAAATACCTTCAACCCAAATTCCCCTTAATATCAGCAATTGGCATATCTTAACAGAGGTCTAAAACTGTAACGTAAAGCATATAAATATCCATACATTATTATTAATTATCTGTGAGCAGTTAAAAAACTGTTATGTCTCTGTTGAGCTGTCGTGGCAGCTGTGCAGAAACTGGCAGTTTTCAGTTCTTGACACTGTACATGTAGCCAACCTGTATCACTAAATATCTCACATCCATTATCATGCCCAACAAATTGTTAGCTAAGAATTCAGATTAATTGCTATTAGTTTAAATTAATTTTATTTCTGTGTCTTTTATATTGTCTTACAAATTACTGTGATAACATTTGTCACAATTTTTTTTCTAGTTAAGTTATTCCTGTTCTATTGTATGTTTTTAATAAGTTTGTCATACACTGATAGTTATTTCAAAAAATTTAGTGAAATACTGGTAGCATAGTGGTATAACAATGGACCCATGTTTGGAGGGCTGTAGGTTCAATTCCTAGTTCAGCTGACCTGATTTTTGTTTTCCATTGTTTTCCAAAATTACTTCAGGCAAATGTTGGGAATGTTCCTCACTATAGGCCATGGCTGATTCCTTCCTGGTTTCTTTCCTTATAAGCCACTGGAGCCTACTTTAATTACTTCATTGTCAACAATACTGTTAAGTCGTATACCTATCTAACTTTACCTGAAGTAATTTCTTGTCACGTAAGTATTCATATTTCTTTAAGAGGGAATGGTACTGCTAGAACACAACTAGTCTTTCTGTAAGGGGAAGAAACTTGGCGCTAGTAGTAGCTCGACAAGTCACAGGGAGGGATATGTGTTCATGGCACGCAGTCAGTGTTGCCAACCATAGCGGAATCGTGCTGCATGTAACTGCAGTGAAAACAGAGAAAAACTGATAATGTAGCACCTTTTTTATCATCAGTGCAGGCGTGTGAATGTGGCTTGAATACTGGTCAGCTAAGTATCTTATTTCCTTGTCATGCGGACTTTCCCTCTACCGCAGTCTTTTAACTTCTTGATTTTCCCAGTAACTCAAGCTGTATCAGACAAACTGTACATTTTCAGTTCACGTCTATATGCCGGCTGTCTGTGCCACAGTATTATAGACAGTACAGTGCTGTAGTATGTCGCACCAGTTGCTTATGGTCAAGGACGACACAGTGGTAGTACACTTTTCTCTTGCGGGACTAGTTGTAATGATCCAGTAGTACATAATTCAATGCTGAAAGCATCAGTTTAAAATTGTAGGTTTTACAAAGCCATTTCACAAAATGAATGCTAGGTTTTACCTATTTTCTAAGCAATAATTTTTCTTGAGTAATTTATTTTAGAATAATCGCTGATGCTGAAATCTTGAATATTTAGCTGCGGAATAGACTACCCTTAACGAAATCCTCATTCTGGGTAAATATTTGCTCATACAGTTGGTTAATATTATCATTAATATTATAAAGGTTTGTTGTTAGTAATTTTTCCATATTGACTTTCAAAAATGTACAGAAGTAAAAATTGTAACCACCTTGAGTTTTTTGAATGTGTTGTAGAACAAGTTAATGTAACACACTTAGCTTGATTCATGATAAATTGCTTTATCAGGAAGGATACAGTAGAACAGGCATCTCGTCCAGTAAAGAGAAACAAGTTCTGGGCACCTGGAAGAGCATCTGCCTCATCTGCAAGAACAGAAGTCTGCTGCTGCGATCCTTCAACTTGTTCTATGTCTGGTATGCTCTGTTGTAACAATCCTATTTCTACATGTTTTACCTTGCCAGTAACTTATAAATATCTGTCCCTTACTAATATGTGTCCTCTTTAAGGTAGCTCTCTGAATAGACTGAGTTTGTGTGTATTAAGCACAAAATCAATGTAGTGCTAAGGGTGCTGCTGATGGATATATGTAATGCAAATATATTGCCCTTTAGGCTTTTTTCTCTGTCGTCTTGGGTAGCAGCACTGCCTGGATGTTTGGCAGGACACCACCTTGGGCAATTGTCATACCAGACAGAAGTTTGTTAAACTCCTCATTGTGGATGGCAAGCTGCAGGTGACGTGGGATGATTCTAGTCTTATTGTCACGCGGGGCATTTCCAGCCAGCTCGAGCACTTCAGCTGGCATGCACACTAAACTGTTATTCTTTTTCGTATGGGGGTTTAAGGGGTGTCCATATGATTTTATTTGTGAAAAGTATAATTTAAAGTCCAATACTTGTTTCTTTCTTTGTTTCCTTTGGATCCAGTTTGTATTTTGCCACATGAAGTAGTCTGAAAAATTAGTTTGTAGACGTCTTGAAGAGCCTAAAAGTCATCATTCCGATAAGTTGCATAAATTTTAAAAAATTTTTAGGTATATAGATTAAAGTAGTGTTATTTTTGTAAAATTACAAATTTACTGCCCGTAGGTTAGTTTTTTTATAAAAGTACACCTTCCAAACACATTTCAAACTTGGGTAGGAAGGCCTCTTTTAGCGTCAAGTTCCGGTACTTTCTGAATTCACTGGCCAGTTATTTCAGTGATATCAGTTATTGTTCTGTTACTGTTGACGACCACTGTTGGTCACTGAGGATGATTTTTGGCTTAGTCCTTGCACAAGGATACGACTACCGATTCCACTGAATCTTGGGAGGATGTGTAATGCCGGTGAAAACAGACTTAGAGATTCACAACATCTGTCCTCTAGAAGCATTTATAAACATTCAGATCATCATGGTGATACATAGGAATATATTTACTTCACATAAAATTATTTCTTCAATTTTATTTTTCCAACGAAGCCATTGAAAAATAATCTGATCATTAAAATGATATTTTTCTCAGAAACATTACGAATGTAAGCTTGTTTGCTAGTTAAATTCATATTAACGCACTAGTTTTATTTTATTTAAAAGTTCATCGTTATCATTGCCAATCATTTCGAAACACTTTAAATCACTGACTGTGACAAAATTATTTCTGATTACTAATACGGTTCTGTTACTTCTGACAACACTGATGATATTCAGGGAAATCAGTGCTCATAAGCAGTGTTGGAAAGTGGCATAGGTGTCACTTATTTGGTGACCATAAATTTTGGTTTTTAAAGTGTTGGCTAGCATTGCTAATTTTTTTAATAGTAATAGTAGCAGTAGCTAGTGATCAATTCATTCTTGGAAATAGTTAGTAGGGTTGCACTCATATCTTTTTAAGGGGCATTGTTGCAAGAGGTTCAGATTTGTCAGCATGTGTCTGGTTTTTCAGCTTTGCACCTGGATTTCAGATTTATTTAAATTTTCTGCTTTCATCTACAAAATAAAACACGTATTCTCACATGTGCACACACATTCAAAACAAAACTAGTGACTGCAAATACAAAAGCAATAGTGTCTGCCATGGCGTCTTTCCCGCTGCATGTAGCGTACCTCGCCTTGGTAGTACTTCACTTGTCAAATCTATTCATAAATCTCGCCTTACTGTTCTATGACTTTTGGCCTATTGTCTTTCTTGCATGGTGTGCAGTGATGCTCCAGTATCTGAAATGTAGTTGAGTTTGAGTAATAGAAAGTAATTCTATATGCTTACTCAGTGTTACACTCAATGTAGAAAGTGGATAAAGAACACAATGAATTTCTATGTTCTATATGTGTATATTTATCATATGTTAGTTGAATACATGGGACTTTGGATATTGAGACACACACTATTATGAATGTATACTGACACCGATACGTCAGGATCCTCCCATTAAATGCATACAACTATGTCAACGCAGGGCACAGAGTTCTATGGTCCAGGCCTTTTGACCACGACCCTGCTTAACAGTCTCGTGCTAGTCCGAGAATGCTGATAGTACTGGCGCCCAAAATCACTTTTGAATTACGTTAATACCCCGGAATTCTCAACCCTGTGCACCGCTGGACGTGTCACTACTGAAATTTAAATGTTTGTAATGATTTTTTTGTAATTTTTAGTTGGGTAACGTTGTGTTCTTTTTTAAATTGAACAAAAAATTTATATACAAGAACAAAAAATATAGTTTTTTTCCCCATGTCCATGTTTTTGTTAATGTTCTAGAGGCTTATGCATGAAAAACCATCAGAACATTTGCATGCAAAGAATTTGAATTGTCAAATTTGTGTACGAGTATTACTGTACCAAAAATGGTAGGCTGCACCATTGTTTGAACATGAATTTACGAGTTTCACTTCATACAGTTTAGAAGACTGTTCATGCGGATATTATATCTCCAACCTAAGCCCCTTGATTTGTCCTCATTGTTGACAGAATTTTCATCACAGACACTTGAAAATGTATGCAGTTGTACTGAAAGCAATATAATTATTTATCTTAATAATAAATAAGTTATGAACATTTATTAAATTTATTTATAATTTACAGTGTGACTTTTAGAGTTTTTGTGAACTTTATGGTAACCTGATGAGTTAATGTAACTGCCATAACTGAAAATAGTTATTCCCCCCTCCCCGCTATATGCAACATTTAGTTTTTTTGTAATATGCCAGCTAGGATCTTTTTTCCAGTGTAAATTGTATACTAGAATATTTTTTTGGATTATTATTATTATTATTATTGAATTCATTATTATTATTATTATTATTCAATGTTTTTCTGGG
The DNA here is from genome assembly GCA_003012365.1 of Medauroidea extradentata. NCBI lineage: Eukaryota > Metazoa > Arthropoda > Insecta > Phasmatodea > Phasmatidae > Medauroidea > Medauroidea extradentata. The sequence goes on along the minus strand of PNEQ01001978.1, from coordinate 7,894 downwards.
GAATACCTATGACTTGCTACGGCATGAATACCAACTTTTATAAACTCAGGGACATCTGCAGTATGTCAAACATATTGTGATATCTCTTTAAGGTTGTTCAAGAGTTTTCTTTTTTTCCCCCACAGTTTTTCAGGATTTTGTATAGTTTGTTGACAAGACATCAATAGTACCAGTAGCTTAAAAAAAAAGTACATTTTAATTATTTCTAGTAACTCATAGTTCATTAATCATAAAACTAAATTTCAGCTTTTGTCTTTCTTGGAGTCACCTCCACATCATCAAGTAATTACTGTGATTTTAGATTTTGTTTCATGCTCCATCTGCAGCTAAGCTTTAATTGCTAGCTGTTTTGACCATAAAATTGATTTTAAAAATTTAATTGAAATATGGGTTAACTACATATTATACAACATCCATGTCTAAATGTTACTCCAATGTCAGGAAATATATTTTGGCAAACGTCAAATTCATTCAGTATTGAGTTTACCAATTACTAAAATAAACAATTAAGATTTAAGTAATTCCTTTTATTTGTTTATTGAAAGTAGTTTTTCACTAAGGCAAGATGTAAGATAAATTTTTTTTGCTATTATTAATTCATATTGCAGCAAATATTAATGTAATGTACTAAAAATTAAGAAATTAGCTTAAGTCTCTTGAACAACTTTAATGCAAGTTGGTGGCAGTTCTTTTGTCCCACACTTCCAGAGACCAGCATGCACGTTGATACACATATCCAGCATGTTCCAATATGGTCACAGGATGGCGAATGCCTTTGTCTACTACGGCTTGTCTGTGAACTCTACTGTCATTGGCGGCAACAAGTACGTGAACTTCACACTGGTGTGCCTGGTTGAGATCCCCGGCTACACCCTTGCCTGGTACGCCATGAATCGCTTCGGCAGGAGAAAGGCCCTTTGTTGGTCTTTTATCCTCAGCAGTGTGACCTGCCTCGCTGCTGGCTTTGTGCCCCAGGGTAGGCAGCTTTACTGAGCCAGTTACCAATTTTTTTTGTTTAGGTGAAACAAAGTATTATAGTAAAACCTTGCGATAGCTTCCTATTTATAACATTGTTCTAGTATATAAGCTACTGTGTATTGGTTCTGAACATGTATTTCAATAAGTAATCTTCTAATATTTACAGTATAGACAGATATTTGTGTGTACTGGATTTTAAGTGGTATCAATTTTGAGTTGTTGTTCTCAGGAACTATCAAAGTTTTAAAAGTTGAAGAAAAATAAACTGTGCGCTGTAGGTTGGATCTATGCTCAGCATTGCGATCATGTGCAATAAGAGATGATTAAAGCTGACTTTTAAACAATGTAATTTTAAAGCAGTTTTTTAGTACTGCTGTAGGTTACAAAATATACACAATTATTGAGTCCCACCATAAATGTTATAATCTAGTTCTATTCTGTAGGTTTGAATCTATTAAATGTTATAAGTGTATTGGACCTCCCCTTTCTGCTGGCAGTAAGTTAGTAACTTGTTGAATTTGTAGAACTTTGCAACAATAATAATCTCAATTGAAGTTGATAAGGTTCTAACTCCATTCTGCACTGTGGATGACAACTTTAGTTAAATTGCTATTAAATTACAGTGCAGTAATTTTTAGTGTAACGTTAACTTAATACATCTGGTTTAACTTCTGTATTAAAATTTTAAAATAAACAATTACCTTACTATGCACTGAAAGATTATGCATGTCCTGCATTGCACGTACATAGATGATCACACATCCCTATCAAGGGAAGAATTTTTCCTGTCTGCTTTGTATTGCATGGTCTTTCTTTGTTTTATATCCTGCTGTGCTTGTAATCCTCCTTTACTTCACAATAACATTACGGCATGCATGTGTATAGTGCAGCAATATAATTCTTTCCCATAATGTACATCTGTGTTTGCATAAATTTGTAAGCTTCAATTTGTTGCATGTTGTCTCACTGGAATATGCGTTGTTTACTGTTGAGCCCTCTGTAAGTAATTCTTCAGTAATGACGTTGTAGGCCCTAGAAATAATTAGGACTTTTCCTGCAGTGTGTTAATTCTTGATTTATTCTTTACTGCAAATTTGGTATATTTTCATTTCATAACTTGGCATTTTAATATTTTTCCAAAATGGTACATCCACATTCTGTAAGCAGGGACAGTGCCTAAAATGTTTCACCGTTAAGGGCATTCACGTGGCAAAAATTCATAATTTTATGTTTGCACTGCATATGGTAGTGATCTACTACATTTTACACTACTTGTAAACATTTTTTAACCCTCATAGTTTTCCCGTAGTGACATCACAAACTCAAAATTTGCAAGTTACGGGAACATGGTAGTAACAAAAACCAAGTAATACTCGCATTAAATAATTTACACTGAAATTAGTTACTATGGGCAATATCCTAACATATTTAAAACACACAATGAAATTCCTTTGTACTTTTTAAAAAAATTCTGAAAATGATAATTTACTTGATTTATGGCAATTTTGTTTGTAAAAAAAAAATACAAAAGGACTGTTGTGTGGTTTTAAATATTTTAGCATATTGCCCATAATATCTAATTTCAGTGTAAATTTTTTCATTATAGTAAGACATTAAATTTTTGTTATTACTATGTTCCAGTAACTTGTGAATTCTGACTTTTATTGACATGTTGCTATAGAAAAACTGAGATATAAAACTGTTATTTTTATCATAATTAATATGATAATATCTAGGCTTCTATAACAACCAAATTTCAAAAATTACTAGCATTTTAATTTGAAAATAATTTTAATATCTGTAAATCTCTCGCCAGAGATTTTCGGATACTAAAATTATTTTCAAATTGAAACGTGAGTGGTTTTGAAATTCAGTTATTATAGAGGCCTTGTATTACCATACTAAAAATTTTAAAAATTAAAGTTTTCCATTTTTGTAGATTTTGTGGTTTCAGTCCCTTACCTTTCTAAATAAAGTTTTTAATGTTTTACTAGAAAGTATAGTGCTATAATGTCCGCTGATAAAATATCTACTCGACAAAAAATCTCATATAATTTGATGAGTAGTTCAGATTTTATTGACAATTGAATATTCCTGTCGTCCGTTCGACATCGTACCTTACCATACCCTTTAACGTTCGTGTACAGGACACAACTAATAGTTTTTAATTTGCTGTGACTAAACACATATTACTGGAGAATACGTTCCTTGTCTTTTTCATGCTGCTTACTGGTTGGTGTACCTGCACCTTCCAGTCTGACGGTTCCACAGAAATTCAGTGTTGTGTAAAGTCACTTCCCAGTATTGCTTCCTTTGGAACACATCTGTGCCTAGCCAATGACCTTGTACATTCTTAAAATAGTATGTAGAGCCTACACTTACATTGAAATTCTCCTCTCACATCTATAATTATATAATCTTAGTGATGTTAACCATTAATGTTGTGAAAATCACACACATATTCCTTAAGAATATGTAGTAAGTATGTCTGATATTGGCATTTGCAGATATTGTGTGGGCTGTTGTGATCCTTTTCCTGATTGGCAAGATTGGTATCACGTCTTCTTTCGGCACCATATTTGTGTATACTGCAGAGCTGTACCCAACAGTGATGCGCAGTGTTGGTGTGGGTTCCAGCTCTACTGTAGCCAGGATAGGTGCTATGGTCGCACCATTCGCGCCGCTGCTGGTAAGTTGACATTGTAAATAAGTATGGATATGAAATACTCATGCAAGGCTCTCTCTTGCTCCACAGTGTTGCCAACCTAACCTATGGTACACTACAATGTTCCCTGCTGGTCCTTTGTTATTCTGTGTTTAGAGATAGAAGAAATGTACAGAAGTATTACAGAAAAACTTACTTGCTATCATCAGCTTTATAAGGAGAATAAGTGTGCAGTTGAACTGTCACTTCACAAGATGCTATTGGCTGTACCAAGAATTTCATAGGTTCTGTTTTCATTTGCTGGTTAGCATTAGATGATAAAAATAGACAAAAATAAGTAAATTTGTGCATTCTGTCAGAATCTGATGTTTAATATCCTTAATTAAACAGGTAAGATACTTTCGTTCTTATAATTTTTTGTCATTTTTGTTTTTCATTTTTGAACAAGAGTGTACATTAAACTTACAAGGGAAGAGAAGGTAACTCAATGTTATAAGATGGTTACAACCACGGTCTAAGAAGGTAGAGGTCTTGACACTGAGGAATAAAATGTGACTCCTTCATGTCGCTGAGCGCTAGTAGTAATTTGGTGGAAGATTTGACTTGTTTTTGTATTTGGCTTAGCTTAAAATGTGAAGTTGTTACCGGAATTGCGAGTATTATATCGAAGAAAAAATGGGAACGTAATTTTGTATTGGAACACATT